>QNGE01001959.1:33988-61648 GCA_008508345.1 Paragonimus westermani | reverse complement strand
GTTGTGTGTCGATTGAGCATCATTTTGAACTACTGATGTGATGTGTTGTTGTTTGTGATGACTTTGATGACAGTGGTGACATGTGGCTGGAAACGCGGTCGACTGGTATGGCAATATCATTGGTTATTATTATTACTGACGAACCGTTGTCCTCTTCCGGGCTCATGGTTGCAGGCTCAAGTGGTTATGTTCCACAAATTATAACATTTCAAAGGAACACAAGCAGAGTAAAAGCAGACGCATTGAGAACGAAAGGGTTTGCTCATCCTTCAATAGGTCACACATGCAAAAATCTTCACACAACAACAACAACAACAAAATAAAAGACATCGCATATGTCAGGAATATATGCCCAAAGGGCGATAGAGAATATGCCCGTCTGCCCCATTACCTGATTTGTTAAGCGTTTCGTGCTAACTTTTGGAAAACTGCCAGTCAGCGTTTGCCACATTCACGCTTGAAGTCGGTTAACGTAACGGTTGATACCACTTCTAGTGGTAGCTCATTTGATGCACTTACCACCCTACGTGAAGAAAAATGAACTCGAGCTTTCGTCGTGACTGGAGATTTAGGTACCTCTAATGCATGCATCGTGAGCGATGTGTTTTCATTGCAGATCACTGTGAAATCACCCCTCCTAGGAATTCGCTGTAGCGAGTAAAGGTTCCGGCATTAGCTGGTGTGGACAATCCATTCCCTGGAGTTACACAGACAACCTCGTGAATCTGCCCTCTAATGTTTGCCTAGCAGCCAGTTACTGAATGCAGTTCTCTAGGTGTGGCCTTACGTACGCCTTGAATAAGAGATATATAATCAAAATGTATGAAAGTCGCTGCCGCCCTCTTCACAGAATTTGGTGAATCTACATCATTGAAGACCATGAAACGCAGAAAGTCACCTTGTCAGCTACGTTGTCGTACTCTGAAGTTAATTATAAGGACACAACACTCAGGAAGACTGGATAGAGTATTCGGTGCGCCTCGTTTATTTGCGAAGATCGACTTTATTCTCGTCAGCATCTCACTTTCCGGTATCCATCTGAAAGGCTTATTTCGGTTTGCGTCGACAACTCTAAAGCTAAAGAGGGACTTACCTTCTTCAAGTCTTTTCTGCCATCAATTTCCATGAACAATTATTCCGCTGTTTTGGGTAAGCGATGGCGCCTTGAAGACTGTCCCTCTGGTCCAGATGACGTTCTTTCAAAAGCCTTTCGCGAGGCGACTGAGCAGATTGCCAAGCTCCTTAGCTCACTGTTCACGCAGTCAAATTCCAAAGGAACAACACATTAGTTGTAACTCATCGAACCCCATCATTGTCAACAACGGAGATAGACGGGAGTTTCATAATAATTATCTTCCTTACTCTCGACTTCCATCGAGGTATTGGACGTAAGGTTCGCTTCATAGCTACCTGTCGTCTGGTAACTTCTGCAAAACATGGCAAAGCTTTCACAGAGAACGGTCGTAAACCACATATCTTCCGCTAGCCACTGACGTGTTGACGATGGCAGTTGACCGATGCATCCGAGTAGATGTTATGCATTTAGTTTTTTCCAACACATTTGACCACGTGAGTTCCGCTTGCCAAACGATACTACTATGGAGTGCAATGTAATGTTCTTCGATTGCTGGAATCTTATCTTATTGATCGGTGATGTGGAATGCGCATGCGTTCTGCGTTTCCTAATTACCAAGCAAGCTAAAGCAATGTACTCTGAGGTTCTCTTTTTGGTTCGTTCTTTTTCCTCAGCTTCACATATAACCTTAGTTCGATGTTGTCTCCTTCATTGTCTTTTGCTGATGGTGTACGAATGTAGTTTGCTGTAAGCACTTCAGCTGACTGTCCTTCTGCAGAATGATTTTAATAGTCTGTATGATTGGTTCATTGTAACCGAGCTCGCTTTTATTGCTGGACTATGCAGGGTTATGCACATCCACTACTCGACATATACCCTTCATTATTTTGACGACATATCTCTTTGAACAGCGCCAGCTAAGACGGATCTCAGCACGTTGGCTTCTCACGTTGCGGTGAGTGCAAAAAGTGGTCAGTGATGCTTTAATGTTGCTGAGGCAGACTTCTGGTCACTTTGATTCTCATTGCTTTAAGCTACTGTAGGTTGGAACCGTGATCTGTCCACCTCTTCTTCAGAATATCAAGTTGCTTCACGGGAAAGTGTGGGTGAATTCCACCGAGGTCCTTCGGGGCTCTCACACTAAGCCTTGTGATTTTAAACTATCAGTTTTGTATTCTTGCCTATCAGAGTTCCAAACATTGGACGCGTCTTTCCAATCATTGTCATTAGAGTTCCACCTACATGGAGGTCTTTTCAAAATTCAAACCGCCGTACTGCTTATGTAGTTCTACTTTTAACATAGCTCTTAAGAGGCAATCACAATTATTATAGACAGAAATACATCTAGGTCAAACCGATGCATAATTGTCACGCAACCATGAAGAAAAAGAACGCAAACCCTGTATGGGAAAAGGAAGAAAGAAAATGAAGGGAACCCAAAATTTCCAGCCACCGACTTTGAGATTCGCGAATTATGACTATATCAGAATCATACGTCGACCGAAGGAGTAGCTAGTTCCGAGTTAAAGACGTTATTAACGCTAACGTCGTTACGGTCAATTGGAGCGTAAGCAGGCATAGTGAAAATATTTCTGAAATGATTACGGTTGATGCTGACAATTAGGTGGTCGTGGTTTGTGAGCACAGTCAGTCGTACTCACTGCGTAAAGTCGCTCTAAAGTATTTAGGCTTCTAGTTTGCATATATCACTTGGAGAGTTATGTAAACAGGTAGAATTGTGTAAATCATTCATTGCGTTTGGTTATCTCCAAGTACGCTTCGGTCCTTATAGTAATGCTGTTTTTCGAAATCGCTCAATAAGATTTTTAATTTCGGTCGTTTTGTGAAGTACTTAACGTGTTATGTAACCATTCACTTTTAGCTGCCTCGAAAAATTCATATACCCAGTTAATAGACTTATTAGAATGTCCATGTATTCTCTCGTAGTCTGTCATGTAAGTCCAGTTCCGCAACATTGTTCACGCTGGACGTTTACAAACGTGAGAACAACAACAAGCCATCACCCGTCTTAAATCTCTGTTCTTCTCTACCATTGTCTAAATCACTCTCCGACTTGCTCGTGATCCAGTTGTCAGCGCTGTGATGTAGCTAGCGCGACACCGATCCGCAACGGACTTAGTGGAAAGACGCATATGAGTCTTATGCTCATCCGCCTTACTTAAGCCATTCTGATAGTGTTGGGAACAGTTTTATGCGACAAAATTGAACGCCATATCGCTGAATGCATGTCACTAACAGCTCAGTGAAATAAACTTGGTTGTCGGACCTATGCTCCTTCTTGGACTAAATAACTCAACTGGACATAGAAGTGTATGGTGTAACGCTCGATCTATACCTGTGAAAGGCTTTGGCTTAGGTAGATAATTGAAATTGTTAAAAATGATAACCCCCGTGGTTTCACACGAAGTCTTGGTATAGGTGGGAGCGCTTTTACAAAACAAAGTTTTGTATACAGACAGCTTTAAGTCACATGTTGTACAAACCACTAGTGATATTCCACATGAGCCAGTCCAGCATCTCGTGCTGTTTTTAATACACACTGTCAAACTGGGAAGGTTCAGCAGCCGCTGTTACATGTGAATTTCACAGGATGTCCGAATGGATTTTCGCTGCAGCGCGATCTCTGCGAAGTTAGTCAGTGATTTGAAATCCATTTTGAGCGTTGCGAAGTACAGACAGTTCGTGGGAAGTGGAGCCGATGACTAACTGGAGTAGATGAGTGGTTCAGAGCGACACGTGGGCATACGGAGAAATGCTTCTAACACTTTTCGTATTGTTTCAAGACTGAAAACAGTAAGAAAAAAATTAGTTTGTTCCTCCGACACCTAGCTGACATCTGGTGACTTGCAAACAATCACTGAAGCCTATTGTAGCGTCCCTCTCAGGGATCAAAGTGGGCACTAAAACGGTACAAAATCAAGAGCGCAAAAAATGATGATAATTGGAGAAGGAAATTATGGAGAAAATCAACCGTTATAGACTATGCTCGAAAACAACTCTCATTTATTCACTTCTACACTTATTTCCCTTTTTGGTGGGGATTATTAAGTCTGGACGAGTTACAGAACTGCCTGTCAGCAGGAACTTGCCCCCCTGATAGCTATAACTGCGGTTGCACCCCTTGAGTTAACTTTAATCAGAGAGAATGGTATACTAGGCTACCCAACACCGCTGAGGTGAGGGTTGGAGAAAACTTTCCATTTGCCTATGTATGCAGATTACGAAATATTGAAGTCCCGATTTAATCACTGATCTCACTTAACTCATTCCAAGCTTATTTATTCTCCTGTTAGTTCATTTAAATATCTGTTTGACTCCCTGTTACTTTTTATTTAGAATAACTGATGCATCATAGCGTGCCTTGAATATGGTTATGCGAACAGTTCTTTGGAACCTACAAGAGTAGGATGTTTTTAACATCGTTTGTTGTGGCATATTCTAATAAAGTGTTTTTCACACAGCCCTTGAAGATTTACTTCTAAACGTAGTTTATCATTGAACCACTGGTTGTTGCTGCCTGATATTACTACGTCGCACTGTTCTTGCTTCCAGGCAATAGAAATCTCATCTGACTGGGAATATATGAAAGTATGCTGATTCAACCACGATTCTTAGTAGTTGCTGCCCTCATATCTGGTGAGTAATGGTTTTTCCTTACTTTTGCACTAGATCTTCGATCAACTACGTTTATTTCCTATGTGTTTTTCATAAGAAATGTCTTATCTCCTGCATCTCTTATTTAAATAATAAGCCTCATGCTCGGTAACGTCATGTACATCACGATTATGTGTTGAACTAAACCGGACTGTTTGAGTATTTCACCGTCAAAAGGTTGAGTGCAATCCTGCTTACTTGTTACCATGTGTTTTTGACTTCTGGGCTGAAGAGGTCTCTCTATATGGAACAGTTAGATGAGATGGCGGCTAACCGGGTTCGGCATGATTTGTCCGAGTTGTATGTGAGTTTAGATTATTTGCTTGGTGCTTCATCTTTTCGACCTTTCCATCCTTCTCTAATTGATTTTCTCAGCGCCGTCTTAGTAAGTCTGACTTCCTGTTGACCACGTTCTATTTCTGGTAGTGCGCTGCCTAAACTTCCAGTGTAGGTAAATGCAGGACGTCTATACGTTTGATTTCTAGAACAACGTAGGAAGTGTAGTTTTCCTCGTGAAATTCAGGCTCATCGGATCAGATTCAGACAACGGAATTCAGGACAGTAGTCAACTCACCGATTGCCGTTGCCATAAGTGTGTGTTTAACACGCTAGGGACTATTTATGTTAGTCAGCGTGCCAAAAAAACTGGAATGAAAAAACCGGTTGTTGTACATGGTGCAAAGAAGAATGGGCGAAGAAAGGAAAAAGACACTGCGTCGCTGCACATAGATTCGTAAAGCGAGTGCCATTGACCCTGATTCTTCGCCATATCAGGTAGCGTCTTCAGCTAAAGGTTTCATTGTCCTTTAGACCCTTACCAGGAAGCCTGGAACGTTGCACTTAGGCTGCTCTAATGTCATTGCCTTCATGCCTCGAACGCTGTTCCCCAACTACTCTACTGCGCGCGAACAAAGCATGGTGTGGCAAACAGTGATTTGTCATTTGCTTCTTTGCAAGTGGACGAATTCGACATGATGTTCGCCGGCTACTTCGTCACCCCAGCCTTTCTCCTGCCCGTTGGTCATTCTGGCATCAATTGAATAAAGGCGATTGCTCTCAGATACGTGTATTGGTCTAGAATGAATTGTAAGATAGTGGAACTGTTCCGTGAAAAACAATCAGAGGATCGTGGTCGGGCTTCCACTTTGACTTTACTGACCATGACGATGTTTTAAACTTCCCCCCTTTCATTGCCCTCTACAAATGATCAGAGGTTATGGAACCTTCTGTGGCAAATTTCACGATAGTCTTCGGTTCACTGTGCCGGATTTTTAGTTAACATGATCTCCCGGACATAGTGGTGCCCGATAACGAGACACAGTTCGTCTGGGTACATTTCGAGGACTTTTACCGGTGCACTAACATTCAGCAGTTTGCGGTTTCTCCCGTTGCACGCACAACTCTGACCAGACCAAGAGTATGGTCGATACGTTCAAGCGAGCGCTTCTTTACCCTCGCAGGAAAGGTACTATGGACGAGCTGTTCCATGCTTTCCTCTTGGTCGACCGAACGACACTCAATCTCGTAACACTCGGCGGCCGATGTGTCCAAGCTTGTGAGGGAGACCGTCATGCGTAGATATTGATCAGGTCTGTCCTCCCCGAATACGCGCTGACGAACTTCATCATTGCTGATATTGTGTTCCCTTCATACGTATTTGACACGTTGGACACAATAAAAAATTGCTACTTCGTGAACGATTTGTGACCTAATCAGACATTCCACCATCTTTGATGCACCACTCAAAGGACATGGGATTCTCGACTACTTTCAACGACTCACGAATAATGAGAACAGGCGCACAGTCCTGCCAACCTTACAGCAACAACTTATGTGTAGAAGGTTCAGTAGTAATGTCAAACTAACAGGCCGAAGCCCATAAAATATTTAAGGTGTCCGTATAGTCGAAACCTGATGCCTATGAACACCTTCACACCACCTTGACCGCGGTCTGTCAGAACGCACTCTGGGTTCTTCTCTACTACGGAGGTATATAGGAAAGAGGATGCTGAATGTCCGTCAGTGTGTACTGATCATTAGGGACACACGTTTTTGCCGCTGTCGTTGGATGGACAAAAGTAAGTTTAGTCATTTGCATGCTGGCCGCAGCTGTATTACTAGTTTGGATTCTCGTCAGCAGTGAACACTGTGCCATCCGCATAGCAGCTTCAGTTCTAGCCGACTCGTGGTTACATCTACATTATTTCCATACTGGTTACAAACGATATTACCGAATGTGTTTGGTTTTCCAACAGGTGTAGCCCAAGAGATGTAATGAGTCATGTCTTATTCCTCACACTTCATCTCTGCGTCAGTTCTCTTTCGTTCTCGCGATAGTTAAGTGTCACTTTTAACTGCCGCTGTATTCGCTATCGTTAGCGACATTTTATCGGTGATTGGCACCGTTACATAGCTGTCGTCTAAGATCAAACGACTAGCATTAGGGTGTTGAAGTGTTATCGAGGATATGACGTGTTACGAAACACTCTTGTTTACCGTGATTATTATGAGATACTCCAACGTGACCGTAATCAGTCTCTTATCAGTTACTGTTTTTTCTCTGGGTGATTTTGAATCCTAACGTTGTGCAACAAGCATCTTCGTCTGTGAGTAGCATAAAGCAGACGTTTGGGAACTGAAAGACAGGTCTCAACGCCATGGAGGCGAGGGTTCAGGAACGGCTATTGAAACAATGTATACGCGCTATGGGGGACTTGTCACCAAGGCGAGTGACAATGCGTGTGGGTGGATGCACTCCAACCATGCAAATGAGTGTATGCGTTCGTTGTTCTACGTTCCTTGCAATAAACAACTTCGCAGGCCAAGCGTCTATTGCAGTCACAACACTAATCATACAGGTTGGTCATCTTGTTTGTGCTGTAGTGTTTCCCACTGTGTTCGTCCCATAATCCACCCACATCTGGAAGCTGACACACAGACCTGTCATCCTTGTCTTAAGAAAGATTTGGCGTTTACTGAAAGTTTTCAGAGATGGGTCACTAGAAGAATTATAGGGCTTAGGAAACCGTCTACCCTGAAAGACTGGTAGAATTAGATTAATCCTACTGAATTACAGATATCTCAAAGGAGGCCTAATTCTTATCCGCAAAACAACCCACACTCCGGGTCACCCGTTGACACGTCTCTCACTAAGAGATCATTTGGTGAAACTGAGTAGTGTAATAAGTAGTTTATTTCGCGGACAGAACTGCTTCATACTTAGGGTCTGTTGACACTGGAACGCACTAATCAACTCTCTGGTCACAGCTGAATTGGTTGGTCGACACATACTTGTGAGACAACGGCACTACAAGTTTCCTGACCGTTATACCAGCTCAGTCTCACAAGTCATTAGCCGTGCATCTCCGACTAAGTGTCGTTTCAGTGTGTTTCAGCGTTCGTTGCTGAAATGATTGCAGTCAGTAGATTCATTGTGTTGGTTTTTCGTCCAGTTCCGTTCATTTTTTTCTCAATACCTATAAATAGTCCGATGCAAATTTTCACCGACCGGCACAGAGACAGGAGCGCACATACAAAGATCTTTCTCCCTACTGCAACAACTCATGAACTTACGAACCTACGTGTTCTGAGTACAATCATAACATCAAAATGGCTTACGAATCTTGGTTCTTAAGATTGCTAAATTTTCCTGATTCACTTTCATGTGGTCTCATATGATCGTGAGGTACACAGTGACAAACTATAGTTTCCTAGATAACATTCATTTTTAAAATTTGGATTCACTGCTTACACGATGATCTGTCATGACGAGAGTAACGCTTCTTAATGTTTACAGTGGATTCTTTCTGGATAACCAACAGTTCACTTAAGCTAGCCATTCATTAATTTATTACTGGTTATGTTGTTGACTCACTATCTTCATTATGCACTTTAGAATTTAGATTAATGTCCTATTGTTTTTCTCGCCAGTGTCTATTTTTTTGCACACTTCCATCACAGGTCGGAACTTCCCGGAGCGTTCCAACTGTCATCTGGTTTGTGAGGCTCGTTTCAACAACGAAGTGTTGTCCACAGACCCTGTTTTACATTCCGCAATACCACAGTTTGAACAGGAGTTAGCCTGGGAGTTAGATCGCACCAGTCTGAGACAGCATCGACTACAACGGAGTGCTCTGAAAGTCCACCTCTATGCCGTAAATGATCATTCGCCAGTGAAGGAACCAATAGGATTTTTTATGCTCGATTTGCGAGCATGTTCATTTAAAAGGGTTTGTCCGTATTGGTTTGTTTGTTGTCATTCTTTCACAGGATTATAAATGGTATCGTCTGCTTCATTCCAAGTACAAAAGTCCTCCAGAGGTGTTTTGTGGAACCTATTTGGAAGGTGACGCACACGAACATATACCGGACCCGAGAGTGAAAACTGGTGGGCCCCCTTCGTCTTTCCCTGACAAATAAAATCAAGTTATCGTTCTTTTCATCCAAATGATGCAAATTTAACACCGTCCTTTGCCTGATTTTAGCAAACCAAATGTTGCTTTTAATGGTGTATTGTTCATCGAAATGAAAAGTTACTCTGCTTGAACGATGAAGCTTGAGTTGTACTAAGACGGGAGATCACTTCAGAAGGGTTCGTGTAAAATACGGATCGACGGAAACTGCTTAAGTTGACAGACGGCAGTAAACTCCACTAAGCGATTACCTTGCAGTTACATTTAACGCGTAACGGGACGAATCTAAGTGCAAGGGATTTGAGGCATCTGCTGATCATCACTTGAGAACAGTGGCAAACCAAATATTGTTCTGTTTGTCAGATTCGAATGGAAATTATTGTGGGATCGTCCATAGATGCAAGGTTTTATGTAAGCTGGGTGTCTGTTTGACTTGTAATGATGAGAAAAGATGAAGTGAAACAATCTGTCACGTGGCTGGGTTGTCCGGTTTTTAAATAATTTGTTCACGTAGTCAGATTACGGCCTAGCCATGGGTGCAACAAGCAAGCGATTCGCAAATTAAAACTTAATATGGTTGAAACACCTAGTCGTTGGAAGCCTATCCACAGGGATCGGATCATATAGGCATGGCAAGCTTGGAGCAACCTAAGCGAAATGAAAAAAAAACAGAAGACGCACATATGACCCCTTCTACCTACCGATAAGAGAAGCGCATTATCTGCACACTATTTCATACACTGCATTGGGTATTAGAGAAACAGAACGTGAAGGATATATTTCGAAATTTTCCGCTTCGGTCCGTTTCTGTATACTTCTGTCAATTTTCTTGTCGGTTCTGTAGTCTCCCTTGAGTGTTCGTCCGCAAACCTGGGCCAACAGGATGTGAGCACGTCGAGTCAACCCAGACGCTTATGGCTAAATCAAGTTTATGTTTTCCAATTGGACAGCCTTCTGAACGCCATCTGCCGCCCTTCTAGGGTTCCATCTTGAAGCCCAACCTTCAGTCGTGGTTCCCTACGAGCTAAGACGGCTATTTTAGCTATTAAGCTGCCGCGGCCACAACCGGCATTGCGAGCGGAATTCGCCAGTATCTTCTCAAACGTGTACAACATGTGTACAAAGCTTTTAAGGCTCATATCTTTGCCCAAACATGATGTGGGGAGTTGATGGAACTTGCTTGGTTGCTCACGACACAGGATTTGAACCATCTTCAGATACGTGATAATCACTGTCTGCTTTAGATCACTCGCACTGGGTGGCGCCAGCGGATAAGCAACAAGTGGTTTGGATGATTCGACCATATACCGAGGATACCAACTAGTCATCTGCCATACCGAACACTATGCCGATACAGTGGGTGACTGGCACAGGGTGCGAGGTGAACAGATGTTGACGTGATGTAGAGAAATGAAATCGTTCACCAGGGTATTGTCCACTGTTGGTCGAGTTTGTCTCCCGGGGTGTAGGTCTCGGCGATACACAGTGGGTGACCGGAGACTTTCGGTGAGTTAGCTGGCAGTTATTCGCGTCCATTGACGTGAATGCTGTACACTTGATGGTGTGGAACAGTGAAAGGTGTAAGGGATCAGTTTTGTTTATGTTGCCTTGTTTTACCTGATAGCTCTGTTGTTTGTTTTGCAGAATGTAGGCACTTTGTTTTTGATTGTTTGAATGCAGACGTGTTTATTTTTATTGGTTAGATCCCTTTTCCTCTCTGTGTGTGTCTCTCTTTTTCTTTCCTCGTATGGGACATGCTTTTTTACATTGTTGCTAGGCGGCTAATTACCAGCGATAGTCGCTGACATACTGGTGTCTCTGATATTGATGATGATAATGAACGCTAATCCCATTTGATGACAGCTTTCTTATCCAGAAACCGTTTCAGTTATTCGATACATAATGTTCTTCGACTCACTGTTATCGTCAGTGATGTTTTGGCGGTTCGCACTAATGTTTTACTATCGTGCGAAAACAAACTTCAGCTTACTCATACAAGAACGAGAAGGGATAGGTCTTGTGTTCTTTCCCTCAGCACGAATATTTTCGCACCACCCGGTTATGTTGTAGGAGATCAAAATTCGATGTTAGGACTTCACGTAGCAGTTTTTAACCCGTTATACCTGTGACAACAGAGGGGTATACGTTCTTCCAGATGAGTGCACGCAAATTGTGCATCCGTACACCATTAGGAAGCTTAGTTTTGTTCTACCAGATGGTGTTCATTAGTTGACTCTTCACGGTAAATTCAAGAAACGGGACTATGTAACGAAGTATGCTTTTGGTCTATTAATCTGAACATCTGAACATTTTTTTCATCCTGTTCATTTGCCAAAACTCATTTGTGTACGGTGTCAACTATGAATTCTATGCCAGAAAATACTGAATTACGAACGGAACTGTTACTGCTTTATGTAATTTGGTGTTATTCGCTTTGAACCGTCGAAGTTATTGAGTTCTGTCCCTTCACTGGTTCTGTTCGATTCTTTCTATCCCTTCACATACACGCACTGTTCCTGGTCACGCATAACGTTCCTGCTGTGCAACAAACTAGGTCATTTGTAAGCTGAACATTGTCAGGCTTTTCACTTCTAATCAAGATCTGTCATGGAAACTGACATTATAACCTGCAGCCGTGTCGTTGGAGATACTCGTCATCAACATTGTGTTACCTTGACCTACCAAAGTTGTATGTGAAAAAGTTTTGATAATTTTTCTTCAAATTCTTCTGACATTTTTTTATTTAGGGTTGGCGACAAGTATTGTCGGGACGGATTTGGTGCCACAAGAGATTCCACTCACTCGTCTGATGCCGAATGAGGATCGATCGATCGACGGTTTCGATAAGCCCGTAGGTTACGTGATTGGACCGAAGGGTATGACGCACGAGGACTTTGTGCTCACTCTAGACTTCATGGAAGTCGCCGGTCTTGCTTCATTGGTTCCAACTGAAAAGCAGTTATCAACCGAAGGTCAAGCAGGTTTCTACTTTTCTTCTGAACTTCTGGGCTCATCTCCGGTCACATCGCGGCGTTTCGATACCTTGGTTCAGACCACGTTTCCGTCAGAAGGACACCGATTCTTTATCCGGTCAGTTACACTTTTTTGGCTCTCAGGCAGACTGGTTCATACTTGTGTATTTCTAATTTTATTGAGTAACACTATGTGCACCTCATGCTTGGCTACTAAGAGCGATGTTGAATGTAACTTCAAGATATTCAGGTTTTGCGATTCCTTGCAGACCCTTATTTAATTCGTGATCTCACCTCGGTGTTGTAACCCGGACCAGTGGATGTTTAGGGTACTAATTGGTGGGTGAGCAATGAACTGAGAAGTACTTGTTAATGGAGTTTGCTCTGTCAGCACGTTTGCCATTAATAACTGATTGATTGCAGTTAATGATGCTGTTAACTCAATGTTTCGGTTTACAAAACGGTTTTCAAAATGTTACTTTTTGTAGTGACCACATACTGATTTTACTCAGAAACCACTTACACTAGGCTCATCACTTCTCGTTGCACCCAGTATGCCAGAGAGAAGGTTTGTATGCCATCAGTAAAAGTGCCCGATTGCGAGCAAAAATGCCCAGTCTTTGGCTGATGAGCACTTAGGAGTCGGAAAGGGGATGAGGCACAAAGTCCGACGAGTGAAACTGACGCTGTTTAATGTGTTGCATTTGCTGACACTATCAAATACCTTGCAAATGACTTTGATAAGGCTGTTATTCATACTCGGTCATAATTTGTGACATTTATCGAACACCTGCATTTTTGCCGCCGCCCCTTTCTACGATTTCTTTTTTACAGATCTAGTGTTAGCGTCCTGCGTGCCTATTTCCTGCACATCAGTCCTGTAATCGTGCGGTTATGTTACGGTACCCGATGCTTAGCTAGGACATTCATCGCGATCGAAAATTTGTTAGGACCGGATGTTCATGTACTCGATCAACCGGCTATACTAGACGGGAAGTTCGAGGTACGTCGTGTTTTTCTGTGTTAGGATGTAGCAATGTTTGCCAAACATAATGCCCGAAACATCTGATCTGGTAATGCTCGGTTTAACTAAAATGAATAGTGTTATTTTGTTCAATGTTTGCGAGCTACGGGTAAATTGATGCGTTTCCAAGCATGCCCTGTTGTTGCTGCTATTGTCTATAGTAAGATGCAATTAGACATAATGAGTTGGTCATGCGAGTCGGTCGTAAATTACCTACCGCGCGTGGATCGCTTTCGTATCCCAGACTGGTAGCCTCATTGTTCACACAGTGTGCGACTGAAGACGTTTGGTAAACAGGCAATAAACGTACATTGTCCCATGGAAACACTGCTTGTTGTATAGCACATACGTCTTACTGTTTATTGTGCTGTCAATGCGAGATTGATAATATGCTTGCCAATAAAGTGGAGAGCAATACACTGATCTTTGTTTTTATCTTACAATTTGCTAGGATGTTTGTGATCAAACACTTCGATTATACACCTACCTACATTTCCTATGTCCGCGATCTTATCTAAGGGATTTGCAGTGACAATGATGCAGCGATTTTTGTGCACATAGTTCATTCGACAAAAATTGTCAGGAAGAATTTCAGGTCGTTTGCTTTGTTCTGCGGTTACCTTACTGCTGCTACAGATTACTTTCATCCACTGATTTTTGTTACACGGATTTACGAATTTCAAGTATCCGTTTGTTAAGTTCATCAGCATTTTGTGTGTCCCGTCCACTTCAGTATTCTAAAGTTATACACGTGTCATCATTCGGACAAATTAATCAGATTTAGTGGGACGATTTGCTGGCAAAATATTTGCGTTAAAAATTACGTGGCCCTCTTACCGACCTATCTGTCGAATCATTTTTGTTTTCTCTTTCTGTACGCGGACGATTTTCGGGAGACAACGGAGCAGAGCCTTTGCAACATGTATTCATACATCGTCGACCTATCGCTACTACTGGTTCATCTAAATCTTCTGTAAAGTGATCATCCTGTCTTCATTTTGAAGGTGACCTTTTCGAGTCCGTGATGTGGGTCTCAGTGGTTTTCGTTGGCGATTTTATTGCAGGACTTCCGTGTCCTATGCAATCGCAGTAAGATATCAACTATTAATGTATAAGTTTACAGCCCTCACAAGATGCCGGCGTGCACCTCCTACCTGGTGAAAGACTGACTGATGTCGATTATGCTGATGACAAAGTGTTACTGTTCAACAACTTCGAAGGAGCACAAACAATTCCAGACGCTATTTCGTGTTCTGCTAAATACTTCGGAGTGCCCTTTGCAGTCTCAAGGTGCAAAGTGTTCCTGTAAGATTGCTGATTACATAGACTTAGTGATATACAGTGCAGTCGTGCGGTTGTTCACCGATTTGTATGCTTGGGAAGCTGCATCAACGGCGGTGGTGGTGGCGGCGGCGGAGGTGTAGGGAATGGAATATAATCGCGTATCTGTAAGACTAGAGCGATGTTTGCTAATTTGAGGCATCTATGACAACATAGTGGTATCTCTCTGAAGCTTAGGAGTTGCACATACCAAACAACAGTGAGGGTTGTATTGCCTTGTGGCAGTGAAGCTTTGTCGCTGAAGGTGAGAGACGTGAACCGTGTTCATGTATTTGACCACCGATGTGTGCGTATGATTGCTGGTATCGGGTGGCACCAGCGATTGAGTAACGAAGAGAGAGAGAGCGCGGGTGTTTGTCACTGATTGTTAAACGAGTTCTTTTGTTCACTGCTTGTGTTTGCTCGGACTTAGATGGTCAGGTCATGTATTAAGGATGCCAGCTAGTCGTCTGCCAGACGGAGCAGTGTTTGCCGGTGCTGCGGCCGACCGGTGCAAGGTTGGGGGTGGCGAGGTGATGACCTGGTGTGGAGAAGTGAAGTGGTTGATGAATGGGTTGGCCAGTGTGTGTCGCGTTCCTCTCCCGGAGTGGGTGCGTGGCGACTCTCAGATTGAGTGGCTGGAGACTTTGTGTGAGATGTCGGATAGTGGGGTTCAGTGGCGTGAATGTTTTCGTTGTTTGACCGAGTTGTCTATGAAGTGAGTGCATTCAGTGAGGCGGAGCAGTGGAAGCCATGGGAAAGCTGTCATGCTGATGACGTGTTATTTTCACCCATAACTCGTTTGTTTGTTTGTTTGCAAGGTTTGGGCGCCTCGATGCTGAATGTTTGAATATGGAGGTAGTTATTTTTATAAGTTGGGTCGCTTTCAGTCCGGTTCTTTTCTTCCCTTCTTTTTCCCGATACAGGGTTTGCGTTTTCTTCTTGTTCATGGTTGTGTGTCGATTGAGTATCATTTTGAACTACTGGTGTGATTTTTTTTCATAACGATGATGATGGGGATGAGCGGGTTTGTTTTTTTTATAAGTAGGACCGTCTTCAAGTGTTTGGGAATGAACATCTGCGTTCGATCACTCGTATTGGGTAAGCAACAAACAGTTTAGGAATCGGGTATTTACTGGTGTTTTTCGAATGAATTATTTGTTCATTGCTTGAGTTTACACAGACTTGTGTGGTCAGATCATGTAGGAAGGATACTAGCTGGTCATCTGCCATACCGAACACTATGCCGATACAGTGGGTGACTGGCACAGGATGCGAGGTGAACAGATGTTGACGTAATGTAGAGAAATGAAGTCGTTCACCAGGGTATTGTCCACTGTTGGTCGAGTTTGTCTCCCGGGGTGTAGGTCTCGGTGACACACAGTGGGTGACCGGAAACTTTCGGTGAGTTAGCTGGCAGCTATTCGCGTCCATTGGCGTGAATGTTGTCTGTGAGGCTTGTACACTTGATGGTGTGGAACTGTGTAAGGGATCAGTTTTGTTTATGTTGCCTTGTTTTACCTGATAGCTCTGTTGTTTGTTTTGCAGAATGTAGGCACTTTGTTTTTGATTGTTTGAATGCAGACGTGTTTATTTTTATTGGTTAGATCCCTTTTCCTCTCTCTGTGTGTCTCTCTTTTTCTTTCCTCGTATGGGACATGCTTTTTTACATTGTTGCTAGGCGGCTAATTACCAGCGATAGTCGCTAACGTATTGCTGTCTGCCATGTTGTTTATGTTGCCTATAGACTGCCAATTACTGATAGCTGCTGTTCTCCGCCATTCTTGTCAACAATTTTGTAACCAGTGCATCCAGGGTCTTCAGTGGTAGTGATGTATGAGTCAGGCGTCATTGTCCCTCGTTGATATCCGGCCATAGTTGCCACCTAACTATGAATGGAAGGGCTGTCCCCATTTGGATTGTAAAACAAAGCGGAATAAGGAACTCCGTTTACTGTGATCTGTTTGAACCGAGGGTTTCACATTAAAGTTTATTCACCTGGCAAACAAATTGCGTTTGTGTGAGAGTTAGGGTTCATCTGTGGACCTGCTTCCTTGTAACGTTCTCTCCTTTACTCTGTTTTTTACGCTTACCCCACAAGCAGCTCAACCAAATGAATGAAATACTCACACCACTGAACCACATTTTCTGCCGTCTCTTTTGCTGTTCTCAGTCATGCTGTGAATTGACCACCTGTAATGACTAACTTGATGGTAACTGTCTTCACTAACAATTCATCACATTCCTATCTCACCGTCGAAGAATGTCCGTCATGACAGAAGGCTACTTAGCAACCTTAGTTCTTGGTCCAGCCACCCACATGTGAACGATTAAATTAGTTTGACAGTCGTTGCTACCTACTCACTTCGTAATCTTGTCGCTGTATACTCACCGGTCCCATCTTATGGGAACGATTATTCCTGGATATCAGTAGCCAAGCTTCAACAGTTTTTCTTCCTCTCTCACTCTCAGTGATCAGGCTTCAAAGCCGCAGGGTATCTGGGCCTTCGTAGACGCCTTTTGTGTTTGACGCTCAAGCCTCATTAAAATGTCCCTCTATCATCGGAGATGTTTGAGATAATCGATGATTGACGTTCGAGAAAGGGCTTCTGATTACTTGCGTTCGCTGTTGCCTTTGCAGCTTCGTAAATACATGAACCGGTCGATACCCGTTGCACCTCCGTCATCTGACACGAACCACTGAAGTACCCGGAAGAACGCAAGATATTTCTGAAATTACTTCTTTGGCTCGGATATTGTCCAACAGAAACACCTTTTCGTCAGTATAGTCAGCGTATGTCAGCTTTCCACTAACTAGAAAGTCTACGCGAGCCTTGTGTGAAATCCGCAATCAGCTCTCCCTTATTCCTCTTGAGAGAAAGTCAAACAAAAATGGCTCATATTGGCAATCTTGTCATGGGCTTTTGTGAATGTCGATTCTGCCAAACAGCCTGCCATAGCCTCTAACCTAAACTGAAGCCTGGGACCAGAGCACAGATATTGCGTTCACATTGTATTCACATCAGTTCCGCACGACTTCAAAAATGCAAATCGGTCCACCAAATCGAATGTTTTTGTAGTTCACTGGTTTTTTGCATTCTGTCGCGCACATCAGATGATACTAGCGAGTATACCTTGTTAGGATACAGGGTTTTAACGTTAAAGATTAATTGCGTTCGTTCAACCGAGTCATGATAATACGTAGATTTAGACAATTAAGGGACGTATTCCTTGTGTTAGCAAATCGTTCGTCTGCACTTTTACCAAGTTCCCGAATCACCTCGAGGTGACCGACTGTTATCGTGGTAAAGGGAAATGAAAGTAACTGACAACCAGTTAAAAACGATAGATTGTTTTCCTCCTGTGGGCCTGATTCCTCGTGGTTCATTTGGCTTCTATATGGGAATGGTAGATGATATGGCGGTGATCAGGCTGAATGGCTTGAATGTTGTTGTTGTTCGTCTGAGTTGTTCGTGAAGTAAGCTCAGGAGATTGAAATCTACACGTATGGCATCTTACGGACGCCGTCTTGCTTGCACCTTGAGTGATTATCTGCGAAGTGTTGGCATCTTGATGTTGAGAGTTTGAGCTTAGATGTATAGGTTTAAAGAAATGGCCGCTATGGCCCGCTTTTCTTTTAGAGTTTTGACTGTGATGTTTGAATTGGGATGGCAATCACTCGTGTATGGCTGTCGATAACGATATCGACGGTTGCCCAGGCGCACTTTTGAAGCTGGTGCAAAAGTTGGTGAGCCGTGAATTTGTGATATGTCCACGTTCGCTACGGACGAAACCCAGCTGATTTTTCTCCGTGGCTCTCTTCCGAGCTGCACTGATCCGATGGAGTACAGTGCATGGCAGAACCCTAGTTATGACCAAGTCCAGGGTAATTTCTCGATGGTTATTGCTGTAATCCCTGATTTCTTTTCAATCGTTGGAACTATCGTCGGTTGACTGCAGCTCAGAAGCTGTCATTACCTTATCTCCCCTCAACACATAGTCCCTTGGATCAGCAGTCCAATTACATTTAAAAGCCCACTCGCTCTATCATCCCTCAGTTGCGGCAAGTGAATTTCGACTTTTCGATCATCCCAGTTAACTAGTGGCCACTTGTGATCTTTTACACCAACTCAAAATCCGACTGATTATTAAACCTACCTATCTCCTGAACGTTTCTAACTTACGTTTTCGATTAATCTGGATGAGCAGCCTTTTATCTGGTGTTCGATAACAGCTTCTACCTACGGACCAGTCCTCTACCTCACCTTCGATTACTAATCTCCATAATGATGACCGACCCAGTGTGCGATTACGTCTGATCTTAGAGTCTACGAGGCACCACAGAAATGCTTCACCGTCTGACGATCTGCCTCATCACAGTCACCAAATACTCTTCGAAACCAACTCCGGTCAGAAGCCTTCTTCAAGCCCTGGTATACTGCGTCAGAGAAACCGGTCACCTTTGCGGGAGACTGCAACCGGAGACAATCCTGTCAATTCTCATTCGTCTGCGACCGTGATGGATGCTGTTGGGTTGAAACCGCCAGTAAGTGATTTGTTAACTTGCTAAACAGTCATACTACTCCTCTGGATCAATTACCCACACGTCAGCTTAATTACTTGTCTGTATATCATACGAAATTACAATATGCGGATTCGAAGTATGTTTCATTATTATCGTGAAAATTCCCGTCAAGTTAGGGGCAAATCTAGACTACGTCAACCACTTGGGGTTACTGTCTGTTAACAATAACCATTTGAAGGAAAACTGTCTCCTTCGAGTAGCGTCCGTATACAAGTATTTAGACTGATTATCTCGGAATATGTAAGTCAAACAGTGGGACGTTTACAAACGCGAATGTTGGTGAACATACTTTTGCTGTAGGTGAAATCACCAACCAGTTGGCATTCAGTCACTTTGATTACCTGTCTTTTGTTGAGGAAAATAGTGCACGGCTTCTTGTGTATTGCTGCAGGACTTCTGCTCTTCATATTGCTAAAGCCCCAAAGGTGTCTTACAGTACGGATATCATATGGTGTGTACAGTCTTTGCCGAAACTCGCGCAGCATGGCCATAGCTCGCATTGCGTATCCCGTACTCTTTCAGTTTTATAGAACAGAGCGATCATCCTTTTCGTGATCCATAGTGGTGTCCCAATAAGGTACTTCCGTTTCTGAACATTACATCTTATGATAGAGGCAATTGTTAGGACCATCCTGTAAACGAACTCTACCAAAGCCCTTGTCACAACCGCAGTCTGAACACCGGTCACGGTTTCGTGAGCTGGCCTTGTTCACCACTGCGCCACTGAGCTCATATTAAGCACGATCGAAATTTCATGTGCACATGCCCGATTTACTTTGTTTGTGTGTAATGCTCAACGGCTTACTCGTCCTGCTGACTCTAATCGGTGATAAAACGATTCAGACGTCCTAACAATTTGAAATCACGGGAATTAGTAAACTCGGTAAACAACGACAAATTCATTCATTCACAATATGTCGTGACTTTCCTACTCATGGAGATCTGGCCAGCCTTGTTCAAAGGCTGAGTTTTTCTTTTGTGAGAGTTTGTCAGTTGTGTACACCTTCACCGCCACTAGTGTTTGAAGACGAAATCTGCAATTCCATGTGAGCTATGTACACTCTCTATCGACCGGTTTTCCTGATGCTTATTAGTGACCTACCAAAGTCATCAGCAAGGAAAACGTTTTACGTGTCAACACTGTAGTCTGTGATGTCGTCGAGATAGACGAGTGCACCCGGAACATCTGCCAACCTCATATCTATGATCTGCCGGAAGGTTGCCGGCACAGCCTTCAGTCCACTTGGAAGACGCTGATACTGGGGTAGACCGCGATGGGTGTTGATGAGTAACAGCTTCTTGGAACATCCCGTAGCTATCACCAGTACGTAGGCGTCCGTTAGGTCTGGCTTTGCGAAACACCTGTCAGTGTTCATCTTAGCTCACAGATCATCTGGCCGAAAGACCGGATACTGGTACATATTCCGAGCCACGCTGGGACCTGTTGAGAAGTAAGCACAACCTCTGACTGCTCCATGTGTTCGGTATACTACGGCAGTTGATGCACCTCAAGCGGAATAGTTGACTGGTTTTAGGGCATCAGCCTCCTATAGACTGCCCGGTTATCCACTCACAAGAGACAGAGCCGTTTGCGGTACTGGACGTTTTGGCCTGAAAGTCAATCTTGTGTTTTGAATGAGGTGCAAGAAAGCGCCTGTTTTGTAGTAGCATCTTGCGCCATCCTAGAAGTTTTTAAAGTGTTTCCGGTGAAGTCTGACGACGATATTGGAAGAACCGGCAGTATGATACGATAACGTCGTCAGTTGATCCACTGTTACCCGAGCGGCTAATGGGGTTTCCAAAGAGGTTCGTCTACTCAATCCAGTCAAGCCCCAACAAGTCCAGCTGTTGTTGATCTGTGAGGTAGCAGATGTCTGTGAAGCGGGCGTCTCCGAAGCAGACCTCACAAGACGGTTCACCGGATAATCCAAGGGTGTCACCCGAGACGGTGTGAACACTGTGGGCGGTTCACTTCAGGGCAAGTTACTCCATCCTGTTCCGTGTTTGCTTTGAAATGAGTTTGATCTCTAATACAGTGTCTAGCAATAGCTGAAAGAAAATCCCATTGGGAGTCAGTGTAATATATTTTCGTCTGGGAGCATAACCGACCAAGAATATGACGAAGATCCGATTTGTTTGGCATGTCTGTTTAACGGACTTGCTGGTCACGAGACTTTGATTTAAGGTGTGGCATCCCTTGGATGTTTGCATGACAGTAGTTTTGTTTGGAGCCTCTACGGTTACATTTCTCGCACTCGTGTTTATGAGTTGGACATGATGCGCATAATGCCAGTCTTTGCGTTGTCGGTTGGCAGCGATTTCCCCAGAATGGGGCTCACCAGCACATCCCGATGGAATACTCAGGGACTTTGAAGGCTTTGATGACCAACCTCTGGCGGTCGGTAGTGATCATCTCGATTGTCATCGTTGAATCATTCTCTGTCTTGCAGCTGTCAGCATCTCCCAACGATTGAAGACCACAGATGAAACAGCGTCCCCAATTGTCATCGGTCATAGAGGACGGTTTGAAGCGTTCTCATCATGGATAAACGTTACCAGCATAGGTCCACACGTAATGGCAATGGCCTCGAGCGGTTTCCGGATAGAAAGTCCATCCAATCTCACGCACAGGCTGCTGTAAACGGAAGTTAGGTTGATCGGTGTCAACCATTCAAGAACGGTGATAAGCTGCTGCACCAGATTTGTTTGTAAGAAGTGATGATTAAAACAGGTTGTTTGAATGCATATCAGACTTAAACACCCGAGTAGTTGGAAGAAAGACCGTTGAAAGTATCAACGAGCGGGTCAATCAAAACACAAGAACACTTGTCACTCATTGGAAGAGCAGCACGACCATTTTTTGACAGAATGGAGTTCGTGTAGCGCTCGAACTCCAAAAGACCCAGTTTGCGCAATATCTGTCGGACACGTTGGGCATCATCGGCAGTGGGCAAGCTCCATCTGGAATACCCATCCGTGTTTTTGGTATCAGAAATCGAGATTAACCCCAAGGGATGGGTCAAAGCAGATCTCCGACACTGGGTTTCCAACGGGCTTGACCTGCGGGCGCACCTGAAAAATAATGCCAGAAGCAGGACCCTGCATGAACAGCTTTCGTTTCAATGTCTGTTTCAGCCGTAACTACACCTTCTCGGATTGAAAATGCTGTTACGGCAAAATGACCAACGACGGTCATGTGGCTCTTGTCATTGCGGATTCATACTGCATTGTTTAAAAGAACTCCGTCGCCAGATGTCATAGACGAGTCACACTGAATACAAACGCGAATGAATGATACAAACCGCGGTGAACGAACCTGGCGCTTTACAACTCTAGGCGAAATATTTGTCTGTATCTGTAGAAATAACTGACCTTGTGACTATGTGAGCTCGCGAAGAATCATTAGAATCTCACGCTGATCCACCTTTCAGCGGCGGCTTAAGACGTCAGAATTCTGGTTGCGGAGTCATGTTATTCAGGTGAGATTTACCATAACCCTAACGGAATACTTTTGTGTATAAAGTCAGAATTCTGTAAAGCAGTAGGTTGAGATTTGTGTTTTAGACAACCAGCTTAGGCTGTCGGATGAACCACCTTGACACACTCAGGCACTCAATCGTACTAAGACACAGAGCGTATTCACTTTCACTGAGCAGCCCACCCCAAACGTTCTGCTTGGTCTTTAAAAACAAACGAGGATTTCTGTCTTATTGTGTTTCCCCAAATGTCTTATTGTGAGTTCTACGTATTACTGGGGCTAACTGCGACGAACCAGTGTAGGTTTGCGCGTTTTTTCCATCTAGAGCTGATATTCCTCTGTTGTGTTTGAAAAAGTATGTTTACATCCCATCTTTCTCTTACCAAGGAGGTGAGGAATCTGTGATCCTATTGCGTGATTCGTGGAACTTCCGACAGTTCGATACTTCAGTGTCCTGATCTGTATGCACGATGGGCAATCTCGGTTTGCCACTATGGACACTAGCCATCATTAATGTACACCACTAACCGACGTTGTAAACGATGATTCTTTCAACTTATTGTAGTTATGACTGTGTTGACTCAACTTGCAGCACTGGGCGTGTTTTATTTGCTGGATTCTTGTGCACATCCACAACGGGTTTGGTCTCAAAGATAATTGGCAAAACACGTTGCGTGAACGTGGATCCGAATAACACCTCTTCACTCGTTATCGGCTGTGAGGCGGGTCAGACGATATCGTGTCTCGGGCTGCCGCTCACCGGAACAAGCACGCAACATCCACTTCTTTACTCAACCATATAACCAGAGTCTTCGTATTGTATGACCGCGTCGTTGATTGACCACCACGCGGTTTTAACCGACTGATGGTGATCTCAAGAAAATATACCCAGCTCAGGTGACTGCGCAGCACGTGGCCCAACCATCGCAGACTGTGCAACCTGATTAGTTGACCAATTAGCCGCTCATCCCAAACGTTCCAAAATACACGCTAACGAACGGTCTTATCGCCGACGCGACCATTCTGCTTCATGTGGTCTAATTGGTGAGGACATCGATTGTCACATACACCAATTCTATTAACGTCTTTGTCTAGACGTGGCCACGTTTCCGAACAATAAAGCAAAACAGAATGCACGCAGACATAATGTATCCTTTCTTTCAGCGATATCCGAACATCTTTTCGACGTCACAGATGAAGCAGGTTAGCGAAAATAACACACACACTTATGCTGTTCTCTTTAATATCTTATTGGCGACACCACAAGTTGATGTGATGGGGCCTCCCAAGAGTGTGAAGGTCCACAATCTCGAGTGGACTGTCTGCAGTACAGGATGGAGAGTGGGAATGCTCCGATCCTGATTAAAAATTTTGCACTTCGAAGTTGCACAGCCCATTGCGTACAAACTGGTCCGGCCATTCGCCTTAGTAGCTTATTCTGTATGTCTACATCAGAGGGGCTAACCAAGACTGTCATTCACATTCTCCCTATCGTTTAAATTTACTCAAATGCGAATCTCAGCATCAAGCTTGTTGGATTCTTCTAATGCCCCTCCCACAATGTCGTCTATGACTTACTTGCACAATACTGTAACCGAACCTGCTGTCTGCCAAGTTCCAACGGACCAACGCCTGTTTTCGTGGACAATGTATATGTAGCCACCTCCTCTAGCAAGAGCACGACTGCAGAAAACAAATGCCGCACAACGTATTGAGTATTCCATCGTTATTTATAGGCACGTCACTTCTCGGTTTTCTGTTCTGAGAAATGGGATGTACGAGTTATACACTGTCATCCACAGGATGATGAGCTGACGATAACTTTCAGGCCTTGATTTCAGTAGACTCTGAATTACCTCGTTAAAGGCGCTTCTTCGAAACAACCTCGAACTGTCTGAGGGGGAGATTTTATTCACCACCGAAGTTCTCATTGTTGTGTAGCATGATTCATCGTTCTGCTTGCACACAAGTGTGTTCAGTCGCCTTCTAATAACCAAATACAAAACCACAAAAACTCCACATTTACAGTCCTGATAATTACGCCTTTGCTTTTCATATTCGGATGGTGCCTCACTTCGTAGCCTGAATAAACGATAATCACTCTGGTTACCTGTTCAACTTCCTTCTTTCGTCAGTCGGGTGGAAGCATATTTGCTTGGTCAAGATTTGCAGACAGTGGTTTGAATGAATACGCTCGATCAAGATAGATTGTGTAGACAAAAGATGTTCTCTACTGTGGTATGTGGACCACAGCTGACTAGTCACGCTTTTGCGAACAACGGTTTTGTGGATATAGACCATTCTGGGATCACAGTTACAGTATACATACATATCTGCTGTTTTACTTCCATCGTAAAACTGTGACCAAACTGCAAAAAGGAAACGGAAGTGTGTTTGATTGGATGAAAGAGTAGGTGAAGTGATACGTGAAATTGAGAAGTAAAACATTTGCATCTGTGGTTGTTGTTGTTGGGGTTTAGATGGAAAGGTACACTGGACGCCGAATGAATAAATTAGTTCGGTTTCTGTTATGGCACATTTTGGGAGGCTCACCAGTAGTATTGCGCCAATACCTGGTATACTTCTTTCGCAACAAACATCGAACGTTTTTAAGTGCCCACGGTACTTCGGTTGTTAGCAAAAGAGAATAATTGTCTTATTCTATATAAAGGGTGGTTATACAGTGCAATGTGGTCGTGTGGCGCGAATTTCAATAACGGCAGTGTAGTTTTAAAGAACTGAACTGGAACAAGCTCATACTCGTCTTCGTTGAACTTTTCGGTCCCAAACCCTCTTCCATATGTACGTACGTTTTCGGTGCTTTTGAGATGTCTTGCGGTTGCAATGGTTTATGTTTTTGTTCACCCTGGCGGTTGTTCGAAAAATCGTAGGTTAATAAGCGAGTACAAATGTGTGAATATAAAGCTAGGTAAAATCGGCGAAATTTCAGTAAAGGGGGTCAACAATCTTGTGTGCACAGACTCACCATTAACTGTGACACACTGCCATATTCTTGAAAGTTTTCAATTAGTGACATGAATCACTAATCCTTCCCAACCTGGTTAACAGATATAATTCGTTTTCTGTAATTCATCTCAGAATGTATCGGAACGCACTACTGTCCGCGTATCCCGATTTGTTGCCAGTTGGTAACTCATGTGTATCTTAACGTAAGACGGTTTCGGGTGTTTTCAGTATGTGATTGTAATCTCTGCAACCGTTACTGTAGAAGTTATTGAATTGTAGGCGTTCACTGATATTACGTTTCGCTCATACTTTATTCAAGCCTATGAGCACCGGGGCCGATTTTCATGGCAATTCAGAATTTCTCCACACAAACTATTTGCCCTTCCAAGAGAATCGAAAGCCCACCACAAATGCAGTTCATCACTTTTGCTACACAATTGAACTGCGAACTGTGCGGAACGTGCACTCGTTTGAACACGATTCAAAGGTCTATGCAAGGTAACCGTTTTTAGATACCGTCTAACACACCTAACAGTTTAAGTAACACTCATCGTTCTCCTAGTTAGATTAACTGTCATGTGACTATTCTGAATCACAGTTGAAAGTATGTATGCATTTTATAGTCCACCTTTGGATTATGGAGGACTATCGTTGCCATGGCTGACAAAACACACTTCTGCTGAGACAATTGAAATCCCCTATCAAAATTCAGGCTGTGCTGTTCCACATTTATCTTCTGAAAATTCTGTCTAAATTAGTAAGTGGATTAGAGGAAAGGGAGCGTGGAGCAATTGCTTCCCATAATTCGTCTTCAGGTCATTACAACCACCTAGGTTAACGTTGTCATCGTCAACGTCACGGATGACGCTAATCTATCGTCTCATAGAGAAAAAGAGAAAGAGTTAGAACCAAACTTCTTAAAACACCTGTTTTTAAACTCAAGTGTTCAAAATCAGGATGCCTGGAAATTACAGTAAGATATTACCAGCAAGACAATGACGGCGTCTCCCAAAAACCTACCGTCAGGCCCACATTCTCTCTTTCGAGATCATACATCTATTTCAACTGGTCTGGGAATTAGCGTGCTGTCTGAGCACATTTTAATAGTTGTATGTGGTCTCAGCTTATGATTTCGTCGGTCTGTTTACAACCGCAGGTGCTATTTATTCAGATGTATCCTGACCTCCTCACTTGTGCCATAGCCTTCTCATGCACTATATGACGGAATTAATGGCTGAAGCGCGAAGACAATGTCGCTGCGTCTCATCGATGACATTCTATCGTTATTTGGCTGTGAAATATTCTCTGTTCTATCCATCAGCATCGGTTTCCGCCGTTTCTTTCGATGTGTGCCTCTCGCGCTACCGTCTCTCTGTTGACAATTACCGTTATCATCCCAGTTTGGTTTTCTTGCAGTCTGCTCTTCAGTAGTGTGCGTTATGAACAGTTCTATAGAACTTCCCCCTCTCTGGAAATGAAGTTGCACACGATGTTTCAAACATTGATTTTATTAGAGATGTCTGCTCGATCATGTTTACATTTATGTGTCATGTTCTTTATTGGTTTGATAAAGGCGTCATTTGAATGTGAGTAATTGCTTAACACAGTGGATTTGCAAGAGTCAACTGCTTCTTGTAGATTACTTGTCTTCTTAATTCGTTATGTTTCGGGTTTTTTGGTGGCGTACACAATCGGACAAATCCTTTGTGTTTGCCATACAAACACGTTTGGTGGAGTTTTATGCCTTATGGATATTATTTGTCTGAACACTGCAAGAAGGTCTTTACCCGTGTTGGAGCAGACCATCAGTCCTGTTTGTCTGCGCACTTGGATGGCGCTTGAAAATGAGTAATCCGAAGTAGATGTGTCACATGTAGCATTTTGTTGACAAATGTGCACAGCCATTACGACGTGTTTCCACTGAAGCAAAGAAATGTTTTCAGCTTCGATCGAATTCAGACGAGGCGGTTATCTTCATGATGTCTTGAGTAAAACCAAACGTTTGATGGTACTACCGAAATGTGTAAATTTCTTCCTCATTGCAGCGTCCCACGTCTCATTACACAATCGACTACTCTCAGTTCATCATCATCATCATGGACAGCAATACATCAGTGGTTCACACCAATGCTTAACTGCCACACAACCATGA
>QNGE01001959.1:0-19756 GCA_008508345.1 Paragonimus westermani | reverse complement strand
CTTTTTATCGGATGTTTCATCAGTCTCCGGGACACCTAGAATAATTAGGCTTCGACCTTCAGCACCATTAATGCTAGCTTGTATCCCAGGTTTGCGAGACCTTTCCCACCAAGGTACATCAGCGAAAATCCTTTCACTATTTTCAGACCCCTTCTGGAGTAGAAATGCTGACAGCAATATACGCTCCAAGTCTTTCTCAGTCCTAACACCATATATCTGTTAAAAAGGAAGTCACTGCTCGGCTACAGAAGCTGGGGGAGAGTGACCAGAGTAATATGCAAACCTACGGTGAATTCATACGTATAGGATTCCATACAACCAAAATCACACAAAACCTGTAGACGTTTGATACCGATAGTACCAACAGTCAACTCGCTGCAGCATAAACTGGCGTAGTAGCTCATCAGTTTGTCAAAGTCACTATGTTGTGTGAAAGATACAACTTCATTTGTTGAAGAAATCGCGGTCTGGACAACATGCCCAAAGACATTTTTCCGACGCTTCATTAATTAAAATGATATTCGAATCCATGGGCTCGCAGTGGAGCAGACATTCCCTATACTACCATCAACTGAAATGTGCAAACTTATGTAAGAATGTGCTATGAATGTACCGTTTTTATTTCATAGTAAGTTATATTTACACATCAGTGGTGTAGAGATGGGAATTTTACTGGGGTCTCAACTAGCTGATACTTCCGTAACCCATTGAGAAAGGCAAGCAATAGCATCCATTCACTCCACGATACTTTATGAACGCTATGTTGATGACATGTTTAACGTGTGACACATAAAAGCATGCTAACCAACGCTGTGTACAACTGAGCAGTCTTCATCGGAACATTTCATTCACTGGGGATGTTAAAGATTTTGGAAAAGCCTTCCTTCTTAGATGTGAAAGTGTTTATGAGTAGTGACGGATCGATCATCAGAAGAATGCATAGTGAGCCTACTAGGACAGGAAAATACATTCGTTTTGAACGCTTTGCACTAAACCGCTGAAATGAGATATTGTTCGAGTCCTCGCCAGACTTTGTTCATCAGAACTAACCCAGAAAGAGCTGGCTTTTGTTCGATAAATGCCTGTACACAAGGACTACCCAGTAGGTTTTAATTCGAGAAATGAAAACACTGATCTACAAACCTATATTTATCACTGTCGCAGAACAATAAGGATGTATCCACCTTCATTCGAAGTACATCAAAATATGCCGTCTGTACCGCACAAACCACGGTAGGATTGGAATTGATCAACCTGGTGAAACGACTGTCCTGCACACTGAGAGAAGTTCCCAGTAACCCGCTCGTCACGCCTGACACCAGTAATAAATTTTACGTATTGATGAGATCAATTATATCGGCCGAGCAATGAAAATCCTTGAAGGGCATGTCCCGAAGCACATTCCAGAATGCCTAGTTAACAACAAAACTGCTGCAACTCATTCTCCCCTCATAGGAAATACACCGGTAGCAGGGTCTGTTCTTCATTTGGAGAAGGTGTTCCACGTAGTGTATCACTCAACCAATAAGCACACTTTGACTTTTGTCACACTTGTTGCGGTACATTGTTACAAACTCATTCCTTGTATACATGAGCAGATGACAGCTAACTAAGCACTATCACGGTAGCAAGGGCTGGAAGAAATGAGTTTATACTAATCTGTCATGTTTATTGCCACCATTATTCCGATGTGTTATACATTCTGTTCACATAGATTTACTGCAGTCTCCCACGCTTTGTGAGAGTGTACAAAACCTTATCAAAAGTTTTCTCTTAAACTGTCTATTAGCTGTTGCGTGTTGGAGATTGTGTCATCGTTACATCAAAATTGTCCGTATTGATAGAAACTTCGTCGAATAAATTAAAATTCGAAGTTTTCCGACTCATGATGTTATCTTTGAGCGTTGATTAGTTTACCTGTGGTCTTTTGTGCTGTCTTCAACGTAGTCAGTGACTCGTTCTGAATTGATGTCTGTTCGACTTACTGCATGTCCACCATGTTCAGTTCGTTTATTGTAGCCGATGAGATCGGTCGAAATATCCATGCTACTCTTACGTCACTTCACTTGAGTGTTTCGAAATTACCAGTGAATCTAACTGTTGTGTATTTCTACACCGAAATACATGTCTTTTTTGATTGCCTCTGTTCATAGGTTAGATTTTATCATTGGGGGTTCTTTGTGTCTGTTTTCGTGAGACGAGGTTTTCACTTACATTGTTACTTACCATCTGACGAGTCAGTATAAGCCGGCTGGACCGGCTGGCACATGGCTTCTTTGTTTTATTCCTTCAGGTTTACATTGGATACGGTTTGTGTGGTTGAAGCTTATTGTGATTGAGATTATGTACGCTTGTCCCTTGGATTCGGTTTCTTTGGCAGGCTTGACGGATACCTCTAACCAGTGGACATTTTAGGATGATTTCGACTTAGAGTTTAAGCATATAAAATGTGAACCCCTAAATGATGTTTTCCATGATGCTAGTAGCCAGCTCCATTCTGACTTGACGTGCCCTTCCTAATTTTCTGACAACCTATGGACATGATTTTCATTTGTCTAACACACCTAATTCACGTTTAGACGAGATGGTATGCATTGTACGGAATCCGTGTTCTGTGCACCCAAACAGTTATCTGGTCTTCATCGCCAAAATGTTTCTTTTTTTCTGTTTTCTCTCTTTCCACGGTTTTTATTGCCACTGGGATGCCTGTCATCTATTGAGGCCCTAACTGCTTAAAGATGGACTGTGATACATGGTCGGTAGCTGCACTTTTTACTGGGTACACAACCTCATTTTGAGGAGCCGAAAGGTTTCTAGACTACCTTCTCTTGAGCTTTTAACTGTCTTTCCCTTTCGCTAATGCGTCTAACCAAATGACTGTTAGCGTTGATGCTGAGGGTGGAGGATGTGAACAACGTTTTCGGATGCAGCGTTGCGTATTTGGGAAGGTTGATTGCTTGACAGTCAAGACTCTGCAACCTCATTGTTTGAGATATTGTTTTCTATGATAAGCATTGCATATGCTAGCCCCATTTCTTTAAAATTTTTCTCGAGCACGTTTCGACAATCAGGAATCATGTTCACCTTTACAATGACCGTGTGTTAGACAATGTGCATGGAGATACTGACAGTGTGTGATCTAAAAGCCGAGTGAATCAACCTGCTGAAGAAAACAAACGGTCAGGCAATGGGATGACGCGAGCACAAATCCCAAGCTCCCATCAAAATTAACGAATGGTACAAAATGAAATTCGAACTAGACGAGACAGCAACATTTTCGTTAATTTTCCTGTTGGCAAACATTAAGCTTGATTAACTGTGAGATGCTCGGGAGAGAGTAAACTGGAATGAAACCAGCGTGGAAGTGGGAATGATAAATAATAACGGCTCAGTTGTGTCTCTGAAAATGGTAGCTATCAGGGGCTTCCAAACGGATGTTTTTCCCTATAAAATTGGACTTGCGTCCGACTTGCGACCCGATTTGGTTTGGTGTTCACTCTTTCAAACGGTATTCGATTGGCTCAGGTAAGATTGTTCTAACTGTATCATGCTAGCGTTTCAGGCCGGATAGTTTATTGTAGCACACAGTTCTACTGAACCTCGGAATATGCCGTTTGGAGCGACACTAATTTTCAGCTCCATGTATGGTAGATGAGAAACAGAAACTACTTATCTCGTTAACATGTCTGTCCACCGAAGCTTCTCAACTGATTTTCAATGCCAAATTGCTGTCGTTTTCTTTCACTGAATCCGTAAGTTTTACGATCAATATCAGTTAGTTTGTTAAATGTGTTATTCCCCAAAGTACTTGCCTCTAGCCCTGCTCATCTTATTGGTTCAGTTCATGTGTTTCAAAACCTTTGATCTCGCCAGGCTCGTTGAGTTTTGATGCATTTGATAACTTACCTGGTTTATAACCACTGTGTCAGACTCTCGCTGCTGTTCTTCAGTAACAGTGCGTGAATTGGATTGTTGGGCAAGAGAAGTCTTCCAGCTTCTCGTAATTGTCTTTAACTGTTCAAGCTGTTTTTTCCACTGTTTTCGCGAAATTTCACAGTTGGCCCCAGATGATGTTCGTTCAACTGCCGAGTATCGGACGGCGTTTGAGTTGGAATTATGGCGAGCAAACGAGGAAGCAAAGTTCAGGGCACATCTAAAACAGCGAGAACAGCAAATTATGGCCACGTTCGCCGAAGAATGGCATAAACGCGATGGTGAACGGGAGACGATTTATCGTAAAAAGGTAAGCTATGGATGTGGTGTTTCCCATTTGATGTCCAAAGGAAGTCTGATTAGGATATGTAAGGTCGTGTGTCCTCACGACTGAGTAATTCCAGTGACTTTACAACTCAACCTTGCTACATTGTGAAGTCATTTTTTGAAGTGGTTAATCTCAGGTACCCTGAAGATCCTCTAAAAGCATTGCACCCTGATGAGAAACTGAATTTTGGCTTAACATAGATGTCGTTATGTGGAATTCTGTTTTTTTTTCAATATTGCGGTGATTCGGCGTTAGATACACAAGTTATGAATATAACGATAGTAAGAAGGGGTGAAGTACTTTATTTGTGTATTGGTCTGATTGTTTCAGTTTGGACAGTTGTTTCTAATATTTAGTTCCCCTTTCTCCCCTCTTATTTTTTTCTCTGTCCACTTATTGTCTTTGTGCAGCATCGGCGTGAAATACTGATATATTACTTTCTTCGGTGATGATGATGGTCCGAACACACTCTAGTTTTTGAAACGGCAAACTTCGATTACCGTTACACCTGTTTATCTGGATTGCTGTTTCTATTGTCCGATTCAGGTTATGCTTACTGCACAGTTAGATGAGAAAAAATTCGGCAGTTAAAAGACGAAAAAATTCGAGTATAAACAGATAAGAGGTTGTGTGGTCACGTGGAAATAGTAACGAAATATACAATATACGCGTGCTGGTACCCGGATAGAGAATAAACATCAATATCGGCTGCTGATCATTTTGTCGTGGAATGCATCGAAATCTTGTCCAAACCTGATTTCACATCTAAAATATTCAAATTTGTTTAATTCAGTTTTTTTCATATTCGCGGCTTCGGAGTTCCGTGAAACAGGTCTTCAGGTGCCTCATCGTCACTATCCAGATTATTTCGTCTTTCCAGCTTTCCGAATACCAACAACTTGAAGATAAGTTGCGTGCTACGCTATCCGATCTGGCCGTACGTGAGTCTCAGCTGGCTGCAGGCGAGGCGGAACTGTCACGAATTCGGCAGGAGACAGTGCACGAGACTGAACGGCGCCGTAAAGACCTGACCCAGCAAGTTCAGACACAGGTGCGCGAGTTGGAATGTCAGCTGAAGTTGGAGAGAACGCAGTCAGAACAGTGGAAGTCGCAGGTTCGCTAGTCCAACTATTGGGTTGGTTATACTGAAGTCGATCGATGTCCAGTTTGGTGTTAATCATTCACATTTGCACTTGTTTAACGCTGTTACCGTCAATGGGAATATGTTGATTTGATATTATAACATTTTTCTGGCACGAGATTCTTCACCCTGCGTGTGTTCGCTAAATCTGCCGTAAGAAAGCACAGTTACTTCGATTGCATGACGTGTGATTAGTAAATTGTTACGTGAGAGAGGTCAGAACTGTTGTGGAAGTAAGGGCTCACTTAGTCTAGATGCTTGAGGCTGAAAGCATTCAGACACCGGATTGTTCTGCGCATATAACGAGTGATGATTCATTATTTCATCAGTCAGTAAACTAAGACGATATGTTGGTGCTCCCTCGCGTGTGCCACTTTGGTTAAGTCTTCATCCACCGCGGAAGTTTTAGTTGTATGATAAACTGCACACAAGTAGCTATAAATTAAATACTTCGTTTACACCTACTTATGTTTTGAGCCGAGAACGCGACTGAATTAAGGGTTGTCTTTCCAGAAAATCGACACAGGAAGCATATGCTTCAACACCACTTTGACCGGAAACACTCATTTGCACATAAAAATAATCCCGAGAAGCCACAGTTGCTAATGTCACGTCCATGCATGAGAAGTACCATTTCTTGCCAAAGTGCACTCATGTTCTTTCTCGTGTTTTCCCTCATTAATTCAGTACTTAAATACATACCTCTGCCCGACTACTCAGAAACAGTAGGATGTGTTCGTTCATCCTCACTACATTTGTATGGCGTACTGATTATTCTCGGGTCAGAACTGGTGAGTGGCCCAGCCGTAATGTTCTCGACCGTTTCACTCAAAGTCAGATGTTTACAAATGACCCTTGGTTTCTTGTGTCAGAAACCAGCAGCCTACTTTGAGGCTAGTAGATCAATGTGTGAACGAAAGAACAGACATTTGAAAGCTGACATAACAAACTATCCAGGAGGTTTAGCGTGGCCAATTTGGTCTGATTGTAAACAACACTCATATGTCACGGAGTTGTCCATCCACTATTAACGGGATATGATTAAAATCATTTACGCGCAATTGTCGGGGGGTGATCGAGTCACGCGGTCATATTACCATACTGCAAGGAGAACCAAATAGATTTTAGACTATTTCTCAAAACTGGTGCTTTATTAAACTCTTCGAATAATGGAGTTCGCTTCAATTTTCTTGATTTTCTCTAGATTGATATTTACCACAGAACTTTCTAGTTTCACGGAACACGCTACAACTGTTCCATCTTAATCACCTTCCAAACAGACTAATACCGTTGAGCAAATAAAGGTGGTTTTTATCTCACGTCTCGACGGTGTTCGTCGACGTGCATCAACAACAATCGCTGTAGCAGTCGCCGCACATGGTGAACTTTGACTGTCAAACGTGTCTCATTACATACACTATTGCTCAACTCTCCGCTGAACCGTCATCATGATGCTAGACTTGTCTTAATGCAGCAGTACACGATATGCGAAGAGAAGTGCACTTCCGCAGACTAATTGTTTTTTAGAAATAGTTGTCTGTAAATATATGGTAGGCAGACGCCATCACATGCTGTCAGGTATGTTGAGATGGGCAGTTTGTGTCATGCTTAGACTGGATATGATTTACTGGCTCACTACAGGCAATTTGACTGCGGATTAGAATGCTACTACGCGAATTGTTCTTCTCAAGCAGCCACTGAACATGGTTGATCCATCCACCAAGACGAGTGACGAATACTTCATTACCTCATCTTTCCATACACTCCGCCATTTAGTTACGCTTGACGAACCATGCTCCTGACAGCAAGCAACGTACACAGTAGTAGGACAATAGTCGCCTAACATCTTTAGAACTGATACAGGAATATAATGAACACAGCCAATAAAGCTCAGTCCGTACGTCTAAAGACCATTCATTCACAAATCTATCCTTCGGGTTATCTTGAACTTTTAGAAGATGATGAGTTTCAACTTTCCTTAGTGAAAATGAAGATGTTTGCTGGACTACAATGTGCTCGCGAGGTTTATGTCCAAGTTAGCTTAGTTGAACTTTTGGAAAACATACTTTTATGCGTGTATGTTTAAAGCAAAATAAATTAATGTAACGCGATAAAAAAACAACTGAGGCAAATTAACATCGGTAAGTCTGTCTGAATGCGAATGCCGCGATCACATGTGAGTGATGGTCAACCTGAAAACAAACCAAATCCTCGACTACTCATCAGTAATCGGTAAGATTAGTTTACATTCAGCTGTAGTAGTACGCACTTCCCTAATTTTACACTCACGTTGGTGGAACAAACGATATCGCTGTGAAAGTAGTAGCGAACTAGTGACCCGTATGCCTAGTAAGCCCACTATGTATCCCATCACGTGCCGGGTAATTGTTAAGGAATCAATAAAGTGCATTTCCATACTTTGGGACGTGCTCAGCGTTCGAGGGAACGGACATCCAGTGCATTATCTGACTACTACAAAACGTGCTATACAGTGGATACAATATTCTTTGGCATATTTTCATTTTTCGGGGGCTCAGTTACGAACGGTTTGAACCTTGGCTGGATTCGAACAATCGTACCCGCAGGTCGAAAGAATATTTGTACTCTTTCAGCTAATCATTGGTTTTAAATTACCACTGGTTATCTACTCATATTCTTTTATTGTATTTTAAGTCCAATTACTCAGGATTGTTGGGTTTTGTTTTTAACAACAAAATCGGTTGCTAGTAAGTAGTAGAAACATGGCTTATACAAATTGAACACCACTCAAAATTGATCATAGCTGGACTGTTCTACATAAATATTTCAATCAGTCCTTTCCAAGAAGAAAAATTAGATTTGAATTCAGCTCTTGTTAGAGCTCTTTAGCGGTACTTACCCTTGCCGCAGCCGAGATTATAACTCTCGTTGTGTGAGTGTCTCGATAAGCTCTTGTTCTTTGGTTCGTCTGTCACCACCCCTAGTGCTCCATTATTGGATATCTGACTTTGGGTCCACAAATATGGTAGTGTGTTTCACCAGGATCGATTTGTTGATTTGACGTAACTACAGAATGAGTAGTNAAAGAGGCTGGCTGGAAAGTCTATCTGAATGCGAACGCTGCGATCAAATGTGAGTGATGGTCAACTTGAAAGTAACTACAGAAGTTATAACCGTTCTGGATTTTTGTTTGTTTCCCTGCACTCAGGCAGAGGAATTTCATTCAAAGTGTGTTGATCTTGAACAAGAAGTTTCTGCGCTTCGCAGTCGTCTGACAGAACTAGACGGTCGATTGCGAACAAGCAAACAGGATATGAGCAACACTGGATGTGTTGCCACAGTTTCTGAGTATCAACTTCAATTAGCTCAGGTGACAGCCGAACTAGCCAAGCTCCGGGGAACTTTGGTGGAGACCGAAAAACGTCTGGATGAGGCAAATCGCGGTCGAATGCGATACAAACAATTGTGGTCACGGGCTTTGCACGAGGTCGCACGTTTAAAACAGGAAGCTGAATCGAATGCGCGACAAACTTTGGCCAAACGTGAAGCAGAACTGGAGCACTTACGAGCACGCTATTTGAATGTAGAAGAGAAAGAATTGACTGCCCGATTGTCACATGGATTGGTTCCCACTCCGACCACAGCGGAACAGTTCGGTTTGTTTGACATGCGTAAACAGTTTGAAGGGTAAGTCAAAAAGAATTTCTTGTATTCTTTTCCCTCAAGCTTAACCTTGGAGTATGGTTAATTCGTTGAACTAAGAATTCCACACAGATTATCCACCAACTGTATTAGCTTGCCTCGTATACGTGTGTTTTGTGTGGTCACGTTTATCTTGTAGTGGTTTTTTTTTCGGGATTTGGTTTAGATAAGTTCTCCGACGTATCGGACGTTTTCGTATATATTTGAGATTACTCTACGGACGTGATCTCATCTCAGGGCATTTCTGTATCATATCAGTATCATCGAAGGGAACAAAGCATAGAAATTTGAGCACGCTCTCATTTCATGTCAGTTCAGCCCTCGAACTAGTTGAGTTCTCACAATGCAGTTGGCTGATAACTAATAGAAGTTGAATTTGACCTTGTGCTTGCCTCAGCTTGCTTTTGTTAAACGCGTGATGGAATAGAACGACTGTGTATAAATGTCGTGTTTTGAATTTGTTTTAACTGAATCGGTTCACAAGGCGAAACCGCGTCATATGAATAAGATTCCCCATATATTATTTACGTTTTTTTACCTCCGCCTCCATCACCATTATCCAGAGCGGTCAACGCAGCAAAGGTTGATATTACGCAATTGTAATTTATGTGACCGAATGTTTCCAACAAATTTCAGCGGTCAATACACATGCTTGACGCTGGAGGTCCAAACCACCCGGACCTAGGCAGTTTGTCAGTTTCAACACTCAGTGGGTGTCTATCGATCTGGAAGAGGATCACTGAAAACAAGGTGTAACACCTCTGTTGAGGATTAGGAGCATAACACAGTTTTGAATAAATGGACAAATAGCTATTTAAAACGATCCCTAGAAAGGCAACTAAAGGCTGCAAACTGAAAGTCGTTCCAACGATTCTTAAGGTGAAAATAAGTATTAGTGTCCAAGGAACATCTCACTAAGACAATAAACAGCCCCACGAATCCTGTGCTCAAACAATGTATGTGAGGTTCGGTTCACCACGTAGTCGGCAAACCTCAGCTGTGTTCAGATCAAGAATTTTAGATGGTGATTAATAAGGCATTTACCGCCAGCCGGTGTTCAGCTTGGTAGCTGCACACTGAACAAACACAACGGCCAAAATAGCTTTCTTCAAGCCAGCGTACTCAATTTGGTTTGAGGTACTCAAGCAGCTGTCATATTTGAACCCCGTGAAGTGTTTGACATGTTTTCATGTCTAGACAGAAACGTCCGTTTTATCATCTTATCACCGGCAGACCGACTACCTTTCTACAGCCATTTCAGGATGCTAGGCTAGACGATATCCAGGCACCTTTATATTTTTTTTCAGGTCTGGTCTCCTCGTTTCGGGTCTGCTGAGCGCCCTGTGAATCTCGAAGACGCTGCCAGAGTGACTTGTGTGCACACTTGCAACAACCATCTCACCAACGCATAATCGCACCAAGGTCAATATGTAGTGCACTAGGATCACTGGGGTTCTTGAACATTAGGTGCTCAACATTGTAGAGGAGCGTTGATAAAAATATTTTCGGGAATTTCTTTGATTTAACTAAGACGACATTATTGGGGGACATGAAACGTCTGGTTCAGTTTCTACTCTAAAATTTCCACCTTCGAAAAGTAATCTAATCCAGCAATGAGCCCTTCCTTGAGTGCCGTATGCTTCAAGTGTGTGCTTGAGAGCTACTGGTGGGGCATGGCTAGAAGCCTTGACGAAACCGAATAAGATAGCTTCTGGATTGACACCATTGTCTTTGACCTCTACTCGGCTATCCATGAGGATATACATATTTTTTGCACATGGTCAGCTAGGAGGACAAAGATATTGTATAGAGAAAAGAAGACTATTCTGTAGGAGCACTGTGAGGCTTGTGCGTTTCACCAAGCGCTCCACTGTCATGTGTGAGTGTCAGTAGGGCTGATTGAATGGTATACAGCAAACGAAGGTCGATCAGATCCTTGCAGTTTGGCGTGACTGTGACTTTCTTTCATACACAAAAGTCTCCGTTTAGCCAGCTTATTAAGAGATCCTGTCAAAATAAGTGCCACATTTGTCAAGATCCTGCGATAGATCCTATCTGGACCCACCGTACTTTATGAACTAACCTTGAATGTGAGGTTCTCAGTGTTTGCTACAGAGAATTTAGAAGTAGGTGATCATTGCAAAAAGCTTTGCAGGTGAAGACTGGGGGGGGTAATTTGATGGTACAACATTGTGAACCACTGACTCGTACTCCTTAAATACCTCGGTAACTACTAGGGGTCGGCAGAAACTTTCCTGACATGGCGGTCGCAGAGAAAGAGTTAAAGGTTTACTCCTCCTCAGTCAACTTATATCTACGCAGAAAATTCCTTTCCGCACGAGTTCTCTGTCAGATCGTTTTTGTATGGACTTAGTGTGTTTGTTGATTTCTCGCGTGCATCTGTTTAGGACATTGTACACGATGCTTAACTTCTCCAAATTGCCTGTAAATTGCTTTTTTGAACAAGCGGGAACCGCCAAACAAAGAGATAGTTTACTTTACGCGGTAGAGGTTAGCAAGACTCAAAACTGCACCGTTTGCGCCGAATAGAGCGTCCATCTGTTGAGTGGTTTTCAAAACACACGGTAGTTTCAGTCCAAAGAATCGAAGTTAAGAAGGAGTGGACCGAGATTGTCTGTCAGGCCATTAAAATCAGCCTGGCTTCGAACTGTAGACTTCTCGTTGTTGCACCCATTAACAGATATGGTTGGAAGTCAGCAGTGAGTAGTCGCTGTTTTCACACCGCGGTTTGATGCCCATTGTGTCCATTGGGTGACTCGTTTTTGATAAGTGATTCAACTATGGAAGGGATATGATCAGAACTATGTCTCATTGGGGAGCGAACACGCTGTTTACGTCTTTTGCTGTGCTAACATCGACAGGGAAGCTGAGAATCGGCTCTTGTAATCCAGATGGGACATTGATGACTAGTTCACCCTGGGTGCACTGAAGTCATTCGGAATAAGCAAACGAGGAAAACAATGAAGTCTTTAAAAGTTGTCTGTGCGTTCAAGAAGAGCATTATCACCAGACGTGTTGCATGAGGGCGAACGATATACATTTCCTTCCGGTGAGTGTGCCTTGGTCGTGTACTGTTATTCGTAGCCAAAGAGCATCACATTTATCGGAGGACTACCAGACTAGGATTAAGGAAGATTGTAAAGACACTATTCTTCCTAGAGTGAATTTGCATGATTCGCAAAGTACTTAGGGACGTTCACTTCACTGTCACTGATGTCTGCTGAAAGTAAGATTTTTGTAAGAACAAGGACATGTGAAGTTATTTCATGAGCCAACTTCCTGATTTTTCTAACCTCGATTGAGTAGACTCACTGAATTTGTACATTTGCGACTGTGAGCTTCTTCCCCGTTTAACTATGTGAGTGAGATACAGTGTTACGAGGAAGGGCTTAGAGAAAAATGATGCCATAGTTAGGATGGGAGACGCAAATGGTAGACTTGTAGTGATCAGTTTTGATTATTCGGATATGGACTACTGACGAGTTCTAATGAGAGCGAAACTCGAGTCTAGTGCTTCTTTTCGAAAGAGGCTGGCTGGAAAGTCTATCTGAATGCGAACGCTGCGATCAAATGTGAGTGATGGTCAAATTGAAGATTCGGTCATCGTTTGTGATTTCAATGGTATTCCACATGCCACATGCCAAACATACTTGGGGCTGCAGTTTCATTTCCACCTAGCATACCTGTGTGTGCTACTGGGAAACTTACCGGCGAGCAACTCGAGTCTACTGCTCCTGTTCGAAAGAGGCGAATTGATATATTTATCCAACAGCAGTGGTGATACAGATATATCTGTCTAGTGGTAATCGCAAAAAACCCATGTGAAGATGTTGCCCAGCTGATTAGTCCGACGGTTTGAATTTTCTAATGTCTGAATCCAACACGGACGTCTGCGAGCGTCCGTGAGGCGGTTCAGTTAGTGGTTGGAGTGCGCGCATTGACCAGGAGCAAATGCGGGTCGATCGATGACAAGCGCAGTGAACTGATTAACATAGGGTTTGTGTATAATTTTACACTCCAATCGTACACGTGGCCGTCGCAGCTCCACATTTCACTCGTAATTAAACAAACTGTGTTATTATAAAACCATTCGAGTTCTGTCGGAACCAAATTAGAATTGAATGAAGAAACATGTAAAGTGTGTCCGACGACTGTACCTTACATAGACCTGAACCATTAACAGTTTGCAAAGTAAAGCACGATGATCCCTTCAACTCTTCCGAGTGAAACTTCATTGGGCCTGTGTAACCTGAATGTTCCACTACCTCACCTAAAAACGCGTCAGACGTTCAACCGAGCTGTTTTTTATACATTGGTTGCCCCTAGTGGACATGAAGACCAAACGCATCCTCACAGAAATGGTGGTAGTGAAAGCCAGCGCGATACTCAAAACTTTGTCTGTCTAAAGTTCTAATCGTTGAGCAAGTCCGTCGGACACCCAAACTTTTGTTTGTGTTACGTTTACCGCCAACAGAATGATCATAGAACGACAAAACTGTTTAGTACAACAACAACAACACAAGCACGTATAGAGCAGTCAATCCAACGTAAAACAGTGCGCGCTGTGTGAACAAGGGACGGGTGTACGATTTGTTCTCACAGTCGATAGGATGTCCATTTTAAATGGTTATCGATCGATCGATAGGCAGGCACTCAAAGCGTGTATAATAGATGATGACGAATCACGCGGACTCATCATCTCTTCCTCCGTTAGCTAGACTATCCAGCTTGAAAACGGTTTGCCGGCTAACGTTGATGCTGGAATCGGCGGAGAGTTAAGTTGTCAGGTTCGTTATCTCGGCCATGGATGCGTCATGTGATTCAGGTGGTGGACATGTCGGAAACTTGATGTTTTTGGGTTTGATGTTCGAGGGCGCACGTGATCTAGATGGCGCCGCATCATTTGCCCGTCCTCCCTTTGAGCCCGTATAGTACGTCCGTAAGCACTTATGATAGTGACAGGTTGACACACGTTCTCAGTGGGTAGACGTACAGGGACAAGATCAGGATCGAACATACATTTGTCTTTAGTATGCATATCGAAACAGTCTTTTGTTGGATCCACTTTAACGGTTACTTTTGATTGGGGACGTTTATGAGGTAAGTCTAGCCGAGTATGAAAACGACGAGTTCAGCAGGACTGCTGCTGGCGTTTTCGTTGGCAAGACTCCGATAAGCAAATAGAGCACAATCCATACTCACGCGAAGGGGGGCATTAGGTTGATTCTTCAACATATTTCTCGCTGTTTACACAGCACCGACAATCAGCCAGACCGTTTGGAGTAAAATGTTGTGATGCTTTAGCGTGCTTACTTCCGTTCGAAGTAGTGAAGTGTGCAAATTCGGCTCTTGTGAACGCAGAAGCGTTATCGGTCAAAATGGTTTCTGGTTAATCAAATTTTGAAACGGTTTCATGTAATTTGATTATCGTACCAGTCGTTGTTGCCGTTTGGAGAATGTGAGCATCAATCCACTTGGAATGGACATCCACAACTAGTACAAACAATTGGCCGTCAAACGGGCCGAAAAAGTTCAAGTGTGTTCGTACTGTGATATTTCTGGCCACCTCCAAAGGTGCAGTTGTACCTTGGGGGTTGTATATTGCTTTTCTTCATATAGTGCACATGACAACCACTGACACAATGTCACCATCTACTGTGGGCCTTAAAAATGGGACAACGATTTCATTTTTAAGTGGCTAAAAATCCCCAAAGTACTCATCAGGAAAATGGTGTAGCGAACAAGCTCGTTTTCGGTTATTCATCATCAGGCCAAATACATAACATTTATATGAAACAGAGTTGTCATGGGAAAGCGAACAAAACAAATGGCAAGTTCAAGTGAGGTCAGACACGTCATAGGCACACACGGAGACGACGTTTTGATACGATTACGTCACCATTATGACGTAACTGGAACCATGGTGTTTTGATCAGTCGTGGTGTGGATGTTTGGCCATGGCAACCTCAACGCCTGAACAAAGCGCTTTTGTGCGCACAACGGTGGATTATTCAATCGAATTCCGATCGCTTCAGCCGTGGCCAAAATTCGGCATCTGACAGCTTTTGAGTGAATGCCTTTGACTCGGTAAATCAGACGAAACGAGGAGGCCAGGTTGACAGTATGATTGGTATCAACGAGGTGTGCAACAACTGCGCTAGTAATCGTCTTGGTGACTCCGCTATTGATCCAGGCTGGATGATGTTCACGGATACGTTCGGATAAGCGCCTGGTCGTGCGACCAACGTAACTAGTTCCACGATGCCTGGGTGAGCACCATTGAGTTCATCAATGATGGACGGTCTCAGTCTCCCTGAAACCAACACACTTGCTTTCCAAAGCAGACATCCATTTTAAAGACTTCATTTGGTCATTCTCGATCGGAAAGGTACAAGTTCATCAGGTGTTCGCTCTAGCCGTCCTGCTTGCAAGTACCATTTGAATAAGACTAGCACGGCGTCTTTATGTGTTTCTCGTTGTATGTCTGTCAACGTAGTAAGAGACTGAACCTCATTTGTATTAACAGTTAACAGGTTATCGGGAAGAAGTTTTATCCAGTCTCGACCAAGTACATTTGGACCTAGGCCTTTATTCACATGAAATAAGTAAGTAACTTACACAATTGTTATAGGACACACGAACAATGGATGTACCGACAACACACCATTTGGCCAGTATAAGATTTCAAATGAATATTCCATGAGTCCGTATCTGAAAGATGTGACAAGATATCCCATCGCATCAGTGTAACGGCCGATCCAGTATCGAGATTCAAGGCAACTTGTTGCCCATTTACATTTGGGAAGGCAATAAACGGTGTGTCTGGTGTTGTTCTAAGGCTGTGATCGATTGTTGTAATCCTGATCCACTGAATGTTCAAATCCTCGTCGATCATATTAGTTGACCCAAAAGTAAACAAATTGCAAGCATTACATCCAGAAAAACGCTCTCTGAATGTGACGTTTTTTCTAAGAGAACCGATAAATCGAATTCAGACGTGGACAACCAGTCAGTTTCGAGTGATATTCACCGGCAAAAGTCCTTACGATGTTGACCTGTGCCACCTGGTTTACACTAGTTTGTAATGTACTTTCCACAGAAGAAAATCCTATAAGTTCTTCGACCAAGTAAGCACGTTGACGCATGATATCACAAGCTTTCTCTCATGTTAAGGGTTGTTCATATTTGAATGGGAATCGCCCTTGCGCCTTCTCGTCATGAATGCTAGCAGTTAGTCCTTGAATAAGCAATATTTGTTCGACAGGATGTGCGATCTGTCTGCAAACACAGTCTGGGAGAGCTGAGAGAAGTCGTGAGATAAAGTCAATGACAGATTCATCAGCACTTTGTCGTATTGTGTGGAATTTATGGCGTGCTGTAAAAACATGTTGTCCTCCTCCTCTAATGCTGTCTAGCGATTCCAGTGCGAATGATAAATCATGTTTGGTGTGTAATCGTAACTTGTCCGTGTCTTTGCCTTTCCTGATCAAGGCAGTGGCGGATTTATTTGATTTTCAACGTGTCACCTGCATTCTGGTTATCACCAAATCCCATAAACAGATGAGTCTAGTTTTTAAAAGTTTCCCACTGTTACTGTAGTGAGGATAGACGGTCGCACCATACTACTCACACCACTATTCAGTAGCCGCATGGATCGAAATGATCGCGGGATAAATACGGGAGCGATATGGGAAGGATCGTTGAAAAGCAGAATGACATTTAATAGCTGTCGCTACATGAAGGAACTGAGAAATGGTGTTCAAAGCGACTGGAGCGTCCTCAGAAGAGTGCGGTGTGCAAATGAGTGTTTTTGTTCCTAGTCCCGTTGAGAGGCTCAAGTAGTGTATTGGTTTCTCCAATAAAACAACCGTTGTGTCGTCCACCTTCTGGTTTCACAACATTACTATTGTTTGGCATCAGGGTTTTTCCGTAGGTAGGTTCCAAAATGGGATAGGTGCACTGAGAGAATCTGTCAAAATCCAATTAATTCTTTTTCCGTTGCCAAGATGTTTACTGTTTAACAGAATGATAATAGACTAACAAAACGGTTTATGACAGCAACAACAACGACGTTAGCAGATACAGGGCGGTCAGTCTAACGTGGTGAAGTGAGTGCATTCTGTGCGAATGATTAGTTCCCATGGTCGATACGGTGGCCGATTCAAATGTTTATCGATTGATCGATAATTGTGCACAAAACTCGTATCGGCCACCCGATGACGCATCAGGCGAACGCATCAGCTGTGTATTGTTTTACAGCACTCTAGACCGTCAACCCACCTTCGTCAATCTCAAGTCTGTTTTCCACTTCGACGTAACGTATCTCTCGTACCACCTCAGGCCTCATAAATCAATCGATAGTTTGATATTATGAGAAAGTAACTTACATTTCTTTAGTTTAGTCCAAGTCGATTGAAATGCCACCAGCTGCGCGTTTGACGCCTTATCAATGTATAGAACCAACTTGTTGTGGTTCTTCTACGGTCTCGATTACGTGATCCATCCATCGATTTTTTCTTGCACTGCAGTAATGGGGAAGCACGTTCATTTGCTTATCCATTAGACGTTTTAAGCTTGTGATTGGTGTGTATGAATAGGTACCCCAGCATATTCTTCGTTTCTTGACTGATCGCCACCCAATTAGTAGAATTGTATGTGCAGTGCTGATTTTGTCATTCTATCCCATAAAGTTCAATGAGTTTGCATAACTTTTTTTTCAGTCCGATAGGAAACACATGCAACGTTAACACGACCGACTTCCACACGGAGAACTCAGGTGTCCCAGACGGCCAAGAAGCGGAATTAGCTCGTCTCATTGCGGAACGTGACGAACTTTTGAATACCGGTGTCTACGATCACGATGATCCAATAATACTCAATTTGGATGGACAAATTCAGATGCTGAGCACACGTAAATAGTTTGAGCAGGCAAACAAGCCAAATTACGTGGCATCTTTTGTACCGAAAACTAATACACAATTCTCAGTAACATTTCTTTTTTACGGACTTAGTTGGCGATGACTTAGTCACATCTCCCAAAGCATTCAGTCGATCATTGACCAGAGCTAACGCTACGGTTCGACCATCAAAAATGTGTGCAATCCGCTACAATCTGTCGGTAGCGTTAGGTTCTACGCATAATAAAACTAGTCAGAACCTTGTCTATTCCCAATCACCAAATGTCAAATCAGAGTAGCCTTAAAACGTTCTCTCTCATACTGATTGACCCCATCATATCTGGTTCGTTCTCACCCGGTCATAAAACTGAACGGTTTAGACCCAAAGCAGTAGACTGGAATAGTAAATAAAACGATTCAGTCCCGATAATCGTCAGATTTGCATTGCCCTTCGTCAATCTTGGCTTCAACCGCACTACTTATGGAAGCACCTTCACCCGCGTGACTACGTTATGTGAATGTGTATTGCAGTTTCCAGACGAATTGCGTCCGTGAGGCTGCGCTAGTTTAATCGGTTCAATGTTAGACGATGGGTCTACCGCCATCCACTTATGATACCGCATCAGTCACGATGGGTTTGTGGGAAACGATGAAAGTTGCTATCATGGCATGTTCTCAATGAAGCGTGTCTCTGAAGATCTGCGACCGTGGAAAACGGCGGCTTCGCACTGAGGAGTGAGGACGTTTCAGTGCTATGAGAGTGCAAGGCTGGGAGGCCAATTCTCCAAGGTCAATAGGATTCTTCACCTGATCTCCTACTTGCCAGACGATCGTGAAAAAACAGGTGCATTAACGTTCCTCGTAAGCACATTTCAAGACCATTACGTTCTTATTCTCTTTTTGTCAGCTAATTAAGAGTATAGATTCGTTATAAAGTGGGACTCAGAGGAAGCGTTTATTAGAAGTGGCCCCATGATTTTCTGACGAGCCATCATCTTGTGACAGAAGAAGTTGTCGAATGAGTTTCCTATGTTTTATTTCAGGGAAGCTTTCGTTGTACCCTCTTGGCCTGTTTAAATCTCTGAGGTTGAGGAGTTTTCCAGGCAGCCCTTCATAGAATGAGGAGAGTTTAAGAGTAAGGTCTCCGCAGATTCTCCGATTGTACACCAGATGACTGTGAAGACTTCTGAGACTAGGCCCGTACGTAGCGGTTCGAAGAGCCACTACGAATCTCATCATAGCTGACGGCATAAACTTTAGCACCTTAATGCCTTTCATAGGGTCAGAACAAACCTTTGAAACAGTGTGTTCAAGCAGCAGACAGGTAAGCTCCCTAAACGGCCTGGAAAACTTCCTTGCTAATTCGAGGAGACGCTCGTAGTATCATCCCTGGCACACCGAATCCTTTCCAGCTTGTTTTGCCTTGTTGGAACCGATCCAACAGAATAATACCCAGTCAGTGTTCACTATCGAAAACCGATCGACAATGGAAAACGAAGACTCAGCGCGTTGAACCCCGTATAAGAGTATCGACTCTGGAAAGTAGAGTGTTCAGGGAAACACGTCAAGCTAGCGAGGCACGGAGCGAGTTGAAATTTTAGCCCCGGGACGGATGTTACAAAATGGATAGCTTGACTAAAACAAAAGTAGGTTGAAAAAACAAAATCACCAAAAAGGTATCAATGAATGCGATTATAAAAATATTATTTATTATAGTCGTTACAGCCTGCTTGTGTGATGATAGCCTAACATCCA
>QNGE01001958.1:72048-134486 GCA_008508345.1 Paragonimus westermani | reverse complement strand
TAATTCGGTCGTGCCTAATGTGAGGTCAATGGCGCAGTGGTTAACACGGTTGCCTCATGATTGGAATGGCCGGAGTTCAAATCCCGGTCGTGGCAAGGATATGCACTACTGACGAGCTCTGATGAGAGCGAAACTCGAGTCTAGTGCTTTTTTTCGGAAGAGGCTGGCTGCAAAGTCTATCTGAATGCGAACGCTGCGATCAAATGTGAGTTATGTTCAACTTGAAAATAAGTCAAATCCCGGACTACTCATCAGTAATATGTGAGAGTATTTAGTCAGGCTGATATCAAATACCTGTCAATTTAATTTCAGTTAGGTTGGTATAATGACTCTAATTCCTTTTTCCAGTAAGCGGTTAATGGAATTTTGCCTGATTGTAATCCATGATAATGCCACTACTCACGGCCAAGTGTAAATTATGATACTAATGAATGCTTCGCGATTGGTATGCTTAAAACTCTTTTCAGTTGCCGCTTGTCCAAATCTCAACACCACAATCAATCTAGCAAGCACCTACGTCAACGTAAACTTAAGTTACAGCATTAGGATTGAAAAACATTTTCAATGTTACACCTTCCGTTATGTGTTCTGTTACAAACTGGAGTACAGGATTTCCCATTTTGATGCACATTATGTTGCAAGCTTACTTTAAGGGTTAAGCATTTATCATTTTTCACTCTTGTGTTGATTGCTTGCAAACAAGGTCTGGTGCAAACCGTGTTTCACATAACCAGACAAATAGGCACTCGTGAACACTTAGGAGGAGATGAGAAGTTAAAGAATATGTAAATCAGAGTTGATGGACATCCATAGCCAGAAGAGACCGACCAAGACTGCTGTGTGTATGGTCACCAAGTAGCAGGGCTTTCTTAACATGCTTTTCAAAGGTGATTACATCACAATCTTTGTAGGTCATACATACTCTGCGACCGAACTGCGATTGCTGTTGGCCACTAAGAATATTATCCAGCTTGTTCGGAATCGTGGCATATCGAACTATCCTCTCACGTAGTCTATCAGTTCACTTGCAGTTGCACTGATCTCCGTATGCACAAAACAGACTGGTGTCTACCTATGCATGAATGTTTGGTGAGCGCGAGTACTCAACAGACAATGGCAATAGTCAAAATGATGCGAAATCCTACCTCATTCATTGCGAAGAGCATCATAAAATACAGGCCATGTTGTGGGCTCCGTTAACTCATTCGACTGTTCATTGTGCAAACGGAATGTGAAATTGCTACAGTTCCCCAAGTCACTACTCGCTGTCCTTTCCTGTGTGCACATAAATTGTTGACCAAGGCACTTTGCCTGCCTTCGAAATGACAGCAGACTCTCTGTCATGTGAAAGCCAATGGTTAACCGTTCTTAATGTTGTTGCCATCACCATCTATCATAGATTAGAGTGTTTTATGTCTGTACCAACATCTCGTGATATGTCTTCTTCAGTTAGTAGTGGGCTTTCCGTATTTGCTAAATTCGTTGTACTGTACTGAACCGGTCAGTTTACACTTTGTGACTTTTCGCATGCCACTGACTTGAGCCAGTGACAGACTTTTTAATACTGACCAAAATCTTGTCTTGTCTCTGAAAACTGTTTATTGAAACCAGTCCGAGGTCTTTAACATAGTACTTGTGAGACAGGTTTAAATTCAAGTCCGTAGTTCCTAGTCTAGATCTGATGAATCTATTTGAAAATGTATCCACCTGAGATTTCGCAAAAACCGCTTGTAGCATCTCTGTTAGAGTTTTTGTTTCTGTATGACCAAACCAGCCTGACAAAAATTCAGACCTGCGATGTATATGCTGGAAACCCAGAAAAGTTCTATCGCCGTAATTTAACACCAGAACTGCGGAAGTAATCGATTCACTTTGGACTGCACATATCTCACAAACCTAGAACAAACAGCGTTGTAGGGCGCATGGTGTGAACTGACAAACTATACAGTGTGCATCAGTAAAAACTTGACTCTTGTCCAAGAAAACGTGACATTTTCGTTTTTGATTGTCGAGAATTTTGGTGGGGTTGGTAGCTCGCGTTGATGAAGTCTGACCGGACTAGAGGTCAACGTTTAAAAACTACACACCGTGACCAATCAGGAAGCAAAACAAATGTTTATACGCAACAGGAGGTATCCGAACAAAATTCGAGTCAACCTTTCAAAGACGACAGGAAATAGCCAAGGCGAAATAGGGTCGACAGATCAACTCAATTTTGTTGACGAGAACACAGATCCATCAAACTCCACCCTTGAACAAATACACTCAAACCTCTACACACTGGCTTTATCATCTTTGGGATGGCGAAAATTATCTTGTCTAACTAAAAATTTTGGCGAACAACGGAAAAACATTTTAAACTTACTGGACTACGCTGAGTATTCATGGTAGTTTATTGTTAGATAGCGTCTAATGAGAACTACAGAATAGGTATATTCTTAAAGAATTTTGATCAGAATGCTTGAATTTAGTGGTGGCAGCTCTCCAGACGGACGTGACAGACACGAATCACATAAGGATCGCCTGGCTTTGAACCACCGAGGAAGAGAGCGTGGTGACTAGTGTGTAAGGCTATTGGAATTTCTTACTGTCTCAACGGTGCTGACAAAATCGTTCGGCCTTTCTACAGCGTTGGGCTGAATAAAAAATATACCAAAAGTTTTAAACTTTAGCTTCATTCTATCCACTTAAAGCTGCAGGGTAATTCTCATTGAATTAGTCAGTGGTGGAGTGTTAGACTTCTGCTTGGGACATGTACAAATTTCATACCAGTCAGAGACTTATTGTTCACTGCCTGAATTAGCTAACGTGAATTGAAATTGAAGAGCCTGTTTGTTTAGTGTATTTCGTCGTTACAGCACACCTCAGCACACCTCTCTGTATTCTGTACAGAGAATATGTGGTTCTATTTCAAGTCTCATTGATTTAAAAGTTAAACGTTTAGATCATGAGAAGTCTTCTGCTTTTATAAACAGAACTGAACGCATTGTGCTTCTTGTCTTGGATGACGAAGATTTCGTCGTTGACAGGTTCTTGATATGATGAACTGTGGAACACGTATAGATGAGCCAAGTGTTCAACGTCGTCCAGACAAGTATCTCGGTAACTTCAGAGTTTAGACGAGAAAATAGTTTCTTTCCATTGAATATGCTGATCAGATGCCGTTTAAATAGCTTCACTTACCGTTTGGTTTAGGTCAGCCCAATATGGTCATCTGTTTCTCTTTTTTTGTAATATATGAACTGTCACTGATGCGTAAGGTGTGTTACAACGCATCCAGAATATGCTCCGATTATCAATTAACTGCTGCTCTGGTATTTCACCGAGAAAATCTTGAAGTTAAGGATTTCACGGAATTTTTTTCTTCAGAAAATAGAGTTGATTGTTCTGCGTGAAAGCACGAACTTTATACGCATCAACCTATCTTTCAAAGACGGTGGCGCGATCAACAAGACTCATCTGAAGCTTAATTTCATTGAGCCGAACGAGACTAGCTCATAAACTTACCCGATCAAACAAGAACTTCCATGATCCTTACCATTAACTGCATCTGTCACTTTTCTTGCAATTACGGGAAGAAAAACTAAAAACCAGAGTCGAAAACACCCACCAAAGTTTGTCAGAGGTACGTCGTATTAGTAGCTAATGAACAACCCTCAACGAGCACCATCACACTAATGCTTTCATTACAAGAAATTTCTCAACCATAGGTCACAAAACCAGCCCTTTGTCATCGTCCAACAGTTGGTTCCAAACCGTAATGATCCGGGGTTGCTATTACAAGAAACGCAGGCTTGCTTTATTGCCCAGTACAAATGAATCGAAAATATTCAACCACATCTGGTGTGACTGCAACCGTTTTATTCACATAAGGCTCTGAATGGTCCGAAGTGCCCTTGCGTCCCTCAGATTTCACTCAGTTCACAGCGATTTGACATGCTACATGAAACAGCGGTGTTGATGGTTGTATTGAGGTTGCGCATTGGGTGAAGGAGTATTCTAATAAGGCGTTTCCAAAAAGTCTCCGCGCTGACCATTGAGCAGCAATCGCTGTGTAAGTGTGGGTCATAGGTGCAGGGAAGCGGCGTAAGGCAACTGAGTAAATCAAACAGTGGGATCTATTCGTCTGCAAAAATTGTTGTGATGTCCCATCTTGAGCTCTAGGTAATATTCCATCTAAAGATCATCCTGTCCAATATTACCGCCTTACCCTTGGATTATTAGTTCAAACGATTACGTCTTTCAGCATCTGTCAGTCGTAGAACTAGACCCCCATGAGAAAAAATTCGTGAATACTCTCCCAAGCGTATTCGTGTAGTTACAGCAGGAAAAGCTATCACATTCATGATGGCGACAGTGATGGATTGTGCTCGATATACAGAAGACGACAGGGATTATCACACTGTCCATTGGGTCCCTGCAATCTCGTCAGGAAATACTAATCCGAGTGGTCGTAATGTACCCAGATCTTCCGGATTTTTGCGTTCACAAACAGTTCGAATACGTCAATACTATCCAGTGGGAGTTATAATCTCTTTCCAATTCCGACTTGCACCTTTATCAGAGTGGAGAATAACAGGCATATGATTAAGAATACGTCGTTTGTGTAAGCCTAAAAATAATCACATGCTAAAAATCATCAACGAAAAATTGTCGAAATTCTGATCATCAGGGAAAGAACGTGATTACGAGGTCAATCAGGACAATCTTTTATTGGCTATCAAGAGATGTCTGTTCAGGAAAGCATGACTTGCAAACCAACGTGGCATAGTACCCTCAAACACCTTGGCAACTATTTGTGGACCTGGATGAGGTCGCCTTGTCGAGTATTTCCATAGTTGGAGCAGATACTTTTTTTCATAATCGACATGTGCACTTCATTAAGAAACATTTTGTTTATGTAGACCCTCAGTGAGAACTTCTGTGAGCTTATTTTATTTACAGGCTCACTGTCTACACCTACTTCGAAGAAACCGTCTAGGTCCCCTGAAATGTTTGTAAATTTATGCCTCGCAAATATGTGGGAACATTTAGTAAAAAGAAGATGCGTTCTAAGCGGAATAGTTGAACCAGACGAGATGGTACACAGTTTATATGATACGAATAAATGTCGGCCTTTTAAAGTGAACGACAGCTCTGGCTGACAGAAGCATGGTTAAGAAGGAGTCAGCCGAGTCAGCTTCTCAGGTCGTTAAACTCGGCTGGACTAAATTTGTCAAATGTTGTGTGTTCCTCTGGCTGATATATTCCGTAACAAATTAGATCAAATTTGAGCAACCCTGCAGTCACTGCATCCAAGTGGCCATAGAGTGACTCCGGTTTCCGCTAATTAGGTCAGGCAAGGAAGGGGTCTGACTAGAATGATGCTGTTTAAGGCTGCTGATATACTGTGTCCACGCTTACCGTTGTGCTTTCAACCACGAAGAAGCTCAGCATCCACTTTCACGACCAGTCCACTTTAAGTGCATCGAAATTAATAATAAAACAGTGAGGAAAATGCTGTGATCCAAAGAAGTTTCGTAGGTCTTAAAGAAGACGTGTTGCATGGGGGTTAACTACAAATAGTCCCCATCGGGAGTGCATTTTAGCCAGGTGTTGCTAATCTTAGACATGCCTGTCGGAGAACTGAAAGTCTTCGATAGTCGTGGATAGGGGAGATTGTAAGGAAGAAAGATCGCACAGACCCCCCCCCCATTCTCCGTCGCATGATTTGGACACGGTATGCAGAATACCAGAAACGCTCATTGTCACTGTTGTCTGTTGAAAGCTAGGCCTCGATAAGAACTATTTCGTTTGCAGTATTCTGCACGCGGAGGTTTCTTTTGCGATATTCGTAGAGTAGTTGAACTTTAATCACCTCCATGTCCACAGCACAACAGTTCAATATAGGCTTGTCCAACACGACTTTGTGATGACTGCCATGAATTGCCTACGTTATCGCACCAGCATTTTACGTGCATAATGTCGAGCTGAGGGCGGAAATTAGGAAGTCGTCGTTGTCAACTGGATCAAGTGAAGAACACAGCGAACAGCGACTGATGAAATATTCTATGTGATTTTATCTCGAGTCAGAACTGTGATATAGGTGTTCCACTTGAATACCTTAAAGATCTCATTTTGTTATGCACAGAAAATGTTCGTTTCGATTTTGAGGGACTTGCGTACAAACAGATAGACGGTGTTGCCATGGGTAGTCCGTTGGGCCCAACACTAGCAGATATCTTCTTAGGAATGATTGAGCGGCGAGTCCCGGATTATATAGCCGATTCGTTATTGTACAAAAGATACGTTGATGATATTTTAATTTTTACTGACGCTATTCATTTTGACTTGTTCTTTAACTTTCTCAATAATATTCACCCAAACCTATCTTTATCTCACGAAGTGGAATCGAACAATAGTTTACCTTTTTTGGATGTACTTATTACTAGACGCGCGGATGGTACGTTACAACGCTCAGTTCACCGCAAAGCAACTTGGGGTGGTCAATATATGCAGTTTTCAAGTTTTGCTCCTATTGCATACAAACGGGGTTTAGTTAAGACACTGTTTCAGAGAGCCAAACGTATTTGTACTCCGGACACTCTGAAGACAGAACAGGAGTTGTTGAGGCGAACTTTACTAACAAATGGATACCCCGACAAATTCATTGATGCACATAATACGGTGAAGAAGAGCTCTGAGCCTGTACTGACGGTTCAAAAGAAGGATGTTTGCCTATTCTTGCCATTCAAGGGTGATCATCTATCCAATGACATAAAGCACAAATTAAAATCAGCCCTAGCTCGAACGTATGCGGCTGCGCAGTTGCGCTTATTTCATACCACTAGTGGACCAGTTCTCCGCAAACGCAAAAGTAGTTTGTCAAACTGTTCTGTCTCCCATGTTGTGTACCAGTTCACTTGCAGTTGCAGTGACGTTTACATAGGCAGAACAGACCGACAACTATCACAGCGAGTCGCGGAACACATCCCGAAGTGGTTGAAACATCAGATGACGCACCAGTCCCAAATTGACGCATTGACTACTCGAAATCCAACGTCATCGATTGCAAAACATCTCATGACAACAGGTCATCAAGTTGACCCGGTTAACTCATTCAAGATACTGTTGCGCAACCGAAATCCGAAGTTACTAGCCTTTTGCGAAGCGATTCTCATTCGAACTTACCAACCGACGTTATGTGCACAGAAGTGGTTGAAACAACCGGTCGGGTTGCCATGGTCATGATTACATAATAATATCTGGTGTGCTTGTATGTGTGTCTAGTCCCTGTGTGTCGTTAAATATTTGTTGTATATAACTGACATGTTTTACGCTTGCGACTGATGAGAGTAAATGAAATGTTAACATATCGCAATATATGTCTTCTTTCTGCTCTGATGAAATATTCACGGTCAACAATGAGGGAAAGCTTGTCAAGTTACAAAGATACCTTTACTGTAAGGCTGAAAACATGGAATAGTTACATGTATTACCATACTGGAACTGTTGTCGCTAAAGCAACTCTCCGGCTTTATCGATTATAGCTTGACAGGGTAAATGTCGAGTAATCTACATTACCTGAATTATGAACTGACGCATCCCGTAGTTCAAAATAGGTAACGTCATGATTTACTGATCGCGAAAGCAAAGTTAATGACAAGATCTGCAAACTATTGGAGTTTACTCTAACATAATACCATGCTTATCAGTAGTTTCGTTTAGTGGTGAAGATGATTCACACGCTTCCTCTAGTACAGCAAATATTCGTATCAAGGGTGCATAGTATTCATCGCTTCACCATGGGACCTGGAAGCACCGACACCTGTGTACTGAGTTACCTACTCGAAATATAATGGCAGTTCGTTACTGCAGTGGTTCAGTTGAAGTGGCTTGTGCATACGGCTGTTCACGGAAACTGTCCCGGTTCAGTTATCGTTGCGATGACATCATGCAGCCGAATTTACTAAGCACGCATGACCCAGATGATTGAATGCTGCTCAGCTACCTGCTGAACTGTCTATATTGAACTCTGTGTTGACATAACTGTGCACTTCAGATTGCGTGTTAATCACATTCTTACGGATAATACATAATTATCTCAATCTTGCGATCTGTAATCATTATCCGCGAAGGTGTAGGTTGGCCACTACCGGTTAAGACTTGAACCTGAGTTTAGTTTCCATAACAATGTTACAAGTCGGTAATCTAAAATAGTAGGCGATGTCTCCACCGCTTGTTTGTGAGCGCGTACCTACGCGATGAGCTACACAGGTATAGGCGCCTGAGTTTTTCTTAGTACACACTGCACAACCCTCCAGTTCCAGACGGAATTTCCTTAGTGGGCGAGGCTAACCTAGGACTGCATCACCCAGGCAACCGACCACTGAGGATAGCGTTTCGTCCGTTAAATTTCTCACAGTACCCACGGAAAAAGTCTATGCGTTGTGTTGGATGGTGTAGTTAAGGCGCTCATTTCCGGCTGATTGTCTCATGTAAACCAATAACCTTGAGGTTCAGTGGGGCGTGTGACTAATGTGGGAATTTTAAATTCCCTTTGTTCCTCTCCAATCCCATCCAATCCAGTTAGGTAGTGCCATTTTTCTCAGGCTCAGTGTTTCCCTGCGTGTGTGTGTGTGCGTGTGCTTATGCGCGTGCGTCATCTCGTTGCGTGCGTTGGAATCGCCTACGTAGACCGCCATTCACCCACACGCGTCCATGGACAATGGTCACAGACACACGCACAGTCCACACATCCGCGTACGTGCATTTATGTGACATTAACGGGCAAGCCCATCTGCCCAGCCGTTTTGATCAGTTGTTGCGCTGTCCTGCAGCGCAAGCTTTGACAGAAATTTATCTCTGGCTCACCCGTTAACATTTGTTCTTGTAAACTTGAACGTGTGCGTTATGTGAACAATTCGTAAACTGGAGCCACAGATTGAAGTTGACCCTTAGTCCTACAACATACCGTCATTTCAAGGCGCACCGGCATGAGGTTGGGTCAAATGCTAACTGAGGTGGATTTTCTTGTTTGAGACGAATTACCTTCGCGTTCCGGGTAAGTCAGTTTGTCGGTTTTCTGGAAGTGTCATTTAAGTCGTCTTATCCGAACGGCTACTTATCCGAACTGTTGAGTGAAGTTCGGTACTTTGAACTGCATGCCAGACTAAGCAATCAGTTTGCATCAATATCCACTTTGATGAAATCTACTTTCACTAATTTTTAATTAACGTTTGACATTTACCCGCACACACCAGAAATTCAATAAACGGCTTGTACACCGTCCGTGCCGAAATGTATCCATCTTAATGGAACTCAACTTGCTAGCTTTTTTTGTGGATAGCCGTGCTAGTTACAAAGTTTTATGAGTAATACTTACCAGCTGGTGCAGATTATAGGTCTTCCGGTTGGATACACTTAGTGCTCTACAGGCATGTACACAGACAGGCACAGCGAACTGTCTGAATCATTACTTCATCTTGGTTTCTTCATATGTGTGTGTCATAATACAGGACTGTATTCCGTTCACAAGTTACTCCCGAATTGCTCACCAAGTCTGACCAGTGCGTCTGTCTCACAACTCCGCCAAATGTCCGAACCGTCGCCTGATAAAAGAACGGCACACCATGAATTTGTTCTGCCCTACAAGTACAACCTTTTCTCTACGCCGTTTTGCACGTTTTACTCGCTTCATCATGTACTCACACCCTGAGTAACAATCGTATGCCCAGCGGTTGTGGCTCGCCGTCATCATAGACAGCAATGCATCAGTGGTCCTCATTGAAGCTTAACTGCCGTATGGCTGTGGTTTCTGGTAGAAAAATTGCTCCCAAATTTGTTTGAGTTCAAGGGCATAATCACTTTAAAACACGTGATTTTATTTAACAGAGAGGAAAATACCGAAATCTAGTTTTCGCTGTATTTCTTGATAACATTTACACATGTGTCTGATACACTACCAGATTCTCAACCTTGTACGAAGTCGGTTAGCCATCATACCGTTGGACATCTTTAGATGTCTTCAGATGATGTGGCCAAATCTCAAAGAAAGGGGGCATTTTGGTTACCAGAGCACACACGATTAAGGTCAGTGAGATAACGATACATAAACAGGTCATAGTTGAAGCTTTCCTGTTAAAATTTAACTTGATATTTTGATTTAGTTTTCAGCCTAGAAGTAATGGAGTGTATTTCAATATTAGGGGCTCTTCATCAACCTGTCAACCAGATTCATAAGTTAATGTGTTACAATTCATGATTTGTGTACAGTGATTCTCTCGTAGCGATTACTCATACAGGCCCATCACTCATTACTTCTGCATGATCGATGAGCGCTAGATAGTAAATGTATGATCCCGGTGACTCACTTCATCAGGTCTCATAACAAAACATTTTCAAAGTGTGCAACCTCTACAACGCTCATCAACACAAACAGTATCTGTCAGGTTGCCAGTTGTGTTTCATTTCTGTTATCACTTATGTAGAACCTGATCGTCTCAGTTCCAGTTTGAGATTTGCTGTACCAGAATTACATTCCATCAACATTCAACCACCTGGTCAGCTGATTAGAAATGCATGTGATTAGCTGTAGTTCGACCCTTGCTCAATCCCATCATTTCCTGCAATTTCAGGTTGTATGTAGAAATCGAGATATACCCAGCCGGGATAGCACAGGAAAACGGAAATAGCCCTAACACTGAGCAGTTTTCAGCTGACTGTCCAGTAGGGAGCGTGGTTGCTTCAGTCCCACATGAACATGCATCACAGACTGCGCGTCTAGTCCAGTGTAGTTTAAATTAGTTCAGTAATCCACTCGTCTAAATGGTTGTCCAGAACAAACCTCAAGATAGAAGGGGAAGTTGTTCGCTGTGGTAGACCTGGGAAGACAGTGAAACAAATAGCCGACCATCTCGAGAAAAATGTCTGCACCGATGGGACATGAGCGTCTGAGCGTACTTTAGTTACGTACTTGTGTGTGTAGTTGGTCTACTGAGAGTTGTTCTCTCCACCGTTGACCCAGTAGTATCTTGTACACTGGAGACACTAGAGAAGAACAAGGATCGAAAACCAATAGGGTGATAGGAAAATTCCGAAAACTGTTGTAAACAAATGGCAAGTTGAGAGTGTTTGTGTTGAAAAGTTTCACAGACTTATTACCAAAGGCTATCCCTCTCCAGTGTGGTTTGTCCATCTACTCGCCGGAGAAGACCGTGATGGAGTGAGCACTTGACGACTCATTCGGAACACCTAGATAAAACGTTACACTAACCGTTGTTCTAATGGAGTCACACACTGGAATTAGTCGCATTCAGCTGAGGTATGACTAGAAGCAGTGTAATGATTAGAAGGTCCACTCTTCCAACAACGTCCGTGATTATTGTGTTACCCAAAAATGGTCACTGTGAGAATGGAACACTATAGTACAAACATGAACTGACTTCCACACAGTGTTCACATTCGGTCAAATTCACCTCATGCTCAAGTGATTTTCGAGTAGCATCTCATTCGTCGAGTGTGTGTCGTTTTACTGATGTCACAATGATAGCGATGCGATTTCTTCCTAACCTTGTCAAGAAAAGCTCGGGGTAATTACAGATCTACACATCTGCCGAAAAAAAAGAATTGTGGCTTCCGTAGCCAGTGGAACAGAAAGAAATCTTGTGAAGTGTTTAACTGATAGAGTCATAAAAATAAGCACACGGCATTCGGTTTCCGTTGGTCTGTCTTTCCTATGCACATTAGTCTTATGAAACGTATATCCGGAACGAGTTAGAGACAATCTATATAAAGTCGTGCGGAAAAAGATAAGATTTCTCTAGCGGAACAGAAAACATGGGAAATTTTGTCACTATTCAAAGGTGACACGTTTGTTGAAATTGGTACCAGAAAACCCAATAGGAAATTCTTTGTCGCCGAATCGCATGCTTGTTTCATCTCTACTCTAGCTTTGAGCCTACGGCTGAATGATAAGGTGTTTGGTCATGTGACTTCTTTTCGGGAATACTCATCTTTCTTTTTCCTGTGGAACTAGGTATTTGGGTCGGGTTACCAGACACTTATCTGAACGTATCCATAAGTATTATCTAGCCCGGAACAATCATGAAACCACTAAGTTAAATGCAACTGTAATACCATACCGTCAACCCGACCTCTTCTCTTCGACCACTTTAATAAGTTAAGGGCTGTCAGACGAATGCCATGAGATGTGATCGGAAGTCAGATGAATAATCCACCCTTGTGAACACAGAAACGCCTTGTTCAGGCCTTCCGATTGCCAAAACTCACAACCCACATCATAATCGAACAACCTGCCACGGTTCCACTTGCATCATAATTGTGACGTAGTTGCATCAAACCATGGTCTCTATTTGTAACTATCAGGTAATCGACCACATTTGAATTTGTTTCTCGTAATATTTTCCGTTTAGTCCTGAAAACACTATTCCACATAAACCTTATGTATCTGGCCCGATGATGAATAACGGAAAACAATCATATATGCTACACCGTGTTTCCGACGTACACGAGTCACCAGCTGCGTAGAAAGGTACACTGATAGAACTGATACTTAAGTAAATTCCGGAGTGATGGTAATCTCGTCTAAAAGAAGACAGAAGTTTCTTTCACTAAAGAATTTTAATGCCACTTAAACAAGCAGTCAGTTTTCACAGTCGTTAACCAAGTTCTGGCTACTGTTCGTACCACAATAATCCTGGCAGGTCATTTACTATAAGATTTTTGTGATTTTTTTGAAACGACCTTAATCAGTCGGCTCAAGCCAAATTCGAGTTGTTAGAAACAACTGTTCATTAACTTGATTCCGCCCCAAACTCTATGATCTTTCGATGAAAACATTTCAGGAAGCATTTCGTATTGAGCTGGTGAGAAATAGGGCACCTATCACGCTTCACTTACCAACTACTTTGCTCAAATCCTGTCTCTACAACTGTAATATTTACAGTGATTGGGATTGTCCACTTGTTCGTCAGTGTGGATTAAGCACGATTTTTGATATCTTCATAACCTGAGCATATAAATCGATATTATGCACACCAATGAATCCTACCGGTCGAAATGTTAGTTGCTAGCAACTTAGGTTATAGCGTGCCTCAGTGACAGTTTCACCGTGACAGTTTCATGTACAAACAAAATGGAATTCAGAAACATTTGCTGTTTTGACATTAAACGACGGATTTATCTTGAACACGAGTAAAAATGGTAAGACTGTACTTCACATGTGCAACATGTTTTCCACGTTGAGAAGGACCTCAAGTTTATACAGCATATGGAGCTGGGAAACGATACATAACGTTTCGACTAGCCCCCCCATTATTTCATTCGAAGGAATAGGTATTTTGGTGAACAGTGTCTATTTCCAGTTATTCGTCATCAGGCCAGTTACATGATGCTTTATGCCACCGTGGTTTTCAAGTGAGCAAAATCAACAGCAGTTTGTCACATAAATACGTCAAACGGTTGGATGACCGAATTTACTTCCGGAGATTTCAAGTGAGTAACGGGGGTACATGGGAAACAGAGGGTCTGAACAAATCTCTTCTAGGCGTACAACTGTGAGTTGCACAACCGAAATCCAATCGCTTCCAAGAACAGAATACGAAATTTGATTCGTTTAAAGTGACCGCTAAAGTGAGGATGAATGGGCTGGAAGCCCACTTCCGGTGTGACATGATGGCATGAGTTAACCGGGTGCGCGAAAATTGCATTAGACATTAATTTCAGTTCGCCGTTAACCAGTCGAGTGGGGTGGTATTCATGTGCAGAGGGCACCTGGTTATGGGACCGGAGTTACTCGCTCCATAGGGGCAGGTGAAACATTGAACACAAAGTGAGATCACATTTGGGCAACACATGCAGGAGTTGTACATGAACCCCAGGTTGGATGTGAATGAGATTCACAGGTGTACCGAACGGTAAATCTTCTCAATGGTATTATTTACCCTACGAGCCACCAGTTTAGCCAAAGCCTTGTTGTTAATATCTACTATCAAATAAACCAACCTGGAGTCTAACCTTCCGTGTTGTCAGTTCCATCAGCTTATTTATAGAGTATTGTGGGTAGACGTTCTCTCCGAAGATGCCATTTCCGACTCATTTATGTTATCCGTACATATTTTCGTGGCTTTGTATGCCACACTAATAACCAGGTTTTTTTCTGCCTGTGACACATAAAATGTCATGTGACTGACTCGATTGTAAAAGATACATGAGTTGTGACCAGTAAAAAGAAAGCCAACTATCCATGGTGTTCGTGTGGTCAGTATAACTGTTTTACTCAAATCAAGTTAAGATGTGCTGAAATGTCAAGCTCTGGCTAGTTTTAACTGCCAAATTGGAAAAAATTGAGACAAATTTAACAGACCAATTGGTGGAGATTCTTGAAAGTATGGAGATCCAAGGACAGAGATTGTAGTATAGAAGTTGGTCCTTCACGGTTGCTAGGCGTTTTGATTCGTGTGGTTTGCGAACAGCTGGGATTCAATAAATTGGTTTGAGTTAAACAAAAGATCGTTGGGGGGTTTAGAGCAGTTCCTGAGAACCAATAAGGGTCAGGAATGAACGACTGGAACCTTATGGGTAACGAGCCTTTACGTTTACCAGAAAATCTAACAATTAAATCTAGGTGGACCACCTCATATTGGTAGCTGCTAATCAAGTTCTGTATAATCCAACGTAAACCGATCTGCCTTCTGAACCGTGCATTTTGTTCACATGCAGGATATTGGGGACCTTGTTCAACTACGCCGGCCGTCGGAAATTCGCGGTCCTTGTTTGTACAACACCAGCAGTCACTGTTGATGAGGACCGCACTTTCCCTCGTAGGCGGTCATTTTGACAAGGCTGTTGATTCCGAGAATCGACACAATCTTGCAGCCATCTTCTAACACCAAGTGGTATTTCTGTTATGCTTCGTGTACCAGTTCCATGCAAGCCTAGTTGTGCTAAGCCGTTGTTGTTTGGTGTGCTGCGCGACTGTACTCAATAAGTTGCAGGCACATATTGTGTCGAGTGGCAAGCTATTGGTGTGTTCTTTCATTCGGAGATGTTCTGAACACTAGGAATTCTTTATTTTGACTTGTCTGCTTGAACTTTGTACAGCTTTTTCGATTTCAGATTGCCACACAAACTAATGTAGCCTAAAGGTGACGAGTGAAAAAATTGCTTATTCATTCCTCCTTGTGTTGTCAAACTTGGGACAACGTGTGTCCCACATAAGGGATTGTTTCGGACTACCGCAACGAACTTACTGAGATAGTCTCGTGCAATACGCTGAATTATACCTTCACCGGGCACAAAATTGCTTTATAAATTGTTGTCCATAAGTAAATGTGTGAATCATACAATAATTGATTTTGAATCGAATGTCGTTGTAGGAATCATGCATTTTTCGGCGACAAATGTGTATCACAAATAGGGGCTACCATGCACAAGTCCGCAGTGTTCTAGGTGCCGTTTTAGACGAAGCAGTCAGAAACATCATCATAAATGAACCTATTTCGAAAGGGATTGCCCTTGTCATGTATCAGGTACACACGCGTATCCCGATTAATTGCAAAAATAACAATCACACCAGGTCGTGTTTTCGTTTAGTGTGCTATGGTTGAAGATCGATAAACACTAATCGATTTTATGCGACGTAAATCCAGTTATCCGTTTCGGTGACATTTCAGACTGAATCAATTCCAGTGGCATTTTGGAGAATATTTTCAAGTTGCGACTGACTAGTTCATGTGACGTGTTAGAACAATGTAGCTGAAAGCGCTCTGGTTGACAGTACCTTTTCCGACAACTAATCACTGTCTGATGAGCTTGGGTTTGTTAATAGGGAGAAATGGTCGGATTTAGAGGTCAACTACCTTGAAGAAAGTGCATTAATAAAGCTGAACGTCAATACTGCACGTTCCTTCACATCAAAACTGGTATGTCCTGCCCAGAACAATGCCATGTTACCTGTTTAAATCAGCAACATGTTTTACGACCGTGTAACTCGAAAATGTGAACAGCTTTTGCGAATCGATATCCATCAACGGTACATGGTTTCGGAGACCTTAGGCATCATTCCGTAACCTTACATTTTGAAACCTTTTCTATCCAAACCTTAAGAGAGTGCCCGATCAACCGATAAGGTGCATTCCCACAGTGCCGTGTAAAAGTCGAGTAAGACACGAGGGCTTGGTGCTATATGACTAAGCATGTCATGTTAAAACAGCTTTACTATGAATTTTCGAAGGGTAATTTGTTAGTTAATTCCTCGTGAAAACATGTGCACAAGTTCCACGGAGGTGAAAACTGAAGACCATTAACTTGAGATGGACAGTTCACAAATCCGTACAAAAGTTCCTAATCAGATGCAAATTCAGCAGAGATAACAAATGATGAGCATAGCCGGCGAGGAAGTAAGTTTAGTAACACTCATTTGTGGGGTTTGTAGATGGTCTAAACTCTTTACTTCCAATGTAGAATTGTACAAAAATAGAGAAATCTACTATTTAGGAAATAATATGTTGGATGTGACTAGTTCAGATAACCATTTCAACGCAGTCGCTTGTCATTGATGTAGCAGCCTTGTAGAGTTACCACCAACTGTATATAAGTTGAGACGGTTACAAAATGTAAGGTACATAACTTGAGATTCAAGATTACGGACTAATTAACAGAGTGGCGGCATTCGTACTTGCACGTTCATCGAGCTGAATGTGACACGATTGCAATAGAGAAAATGAGAGATATTTTTACAAAGCCGTCTACTACTGAATTCTCACCGAGTGTCATGTTTCCACTACACACGTCAATTAGTCAAATCAGGTTGGAAAATGAGAGACGATTTAAGAACCTGTTGTTTAAAAAGGTTTGTTTGCTTGATACGTTCTACTTCGAAGATCTTGCGACTGTTTGCGCAAAACGAATTTTGATTACACAACTCAGTTGTGGGTGGACAAAATGGGGTTTAGCTGCTACAAATTCGTGTCGCCTCACATTTGGCGGTCCATATGTCGTTTGTGCCTCCCTCTCCCGGTTAGTTGGCTGTCAGTGGGCCTGACTACGATATGCTGTCCCAGTGTCATGAAGCTCATGCTCATGGGACAGAAGCATGGCGTAGCCGTGGGCCCGGTTATTCCGTCACCTCAATTGTTACTGTTTACCCTTAGACAGCTTGATAGCAAACTGTGATCACATTAGTAGGTGCCATTGTGGCACAGAATTAGTGGCACGAAATTTAAATGTTAAACTGAAAGTTAATTCATTTCAGTGAACGTAACTGTATTATGTACACAGGCCGCACTTTTGGATGACACGGTTAGGCAACAGTACATACGTTATCAGCTAATCACAGGGTGCGTGATGTGTATCCATTTCAGAGCATCCATCTTACATTTAGACACCGTTTATCCGAACCATTTAGTATGAACCACCTTCGTGACATAAAGAAAGACGAAACTTACCTGGTCCTACTGGAATTTGGTCGTGATAATGCAGGCGCTTGCTTCTGTACGCGTACTTTCAGATTTTTGGCGTTGAATATTCTATCAGGCCAAATTGTAAGATATTCTGCGGGTAATGTTGAGCAGCAACTTATGATATGGTAAACTTGATGCTTTAGTTATGTCCATGATTGGATCAGAGGGACTAACGTCTCGTTCATTAGTGCACAACGTCGGACGGATTGTTGATTTGGCATCTCAAGCGGACGTTCATCGAATTTTTCATGAACTTCAGCTGGGCGGTGCACATAATGGAAACATGACAGTAGAGACAGTTTGACGGAATATGTTTTCTTTTTCAAGTTGACCATCACTCACATTTGATCGCAGCGTTCGCATTCAGATAGACTTTCCAGTCAGCCTCTTTCGAAAAGAAGCACTAGACTCGAGTTTCGCTCTCATTAGAGCTCGTCAGTAGNTGAGTGATGGTCAACTTGAAAATAAACCAGATCCCCGACTACTCATCGGAATATGTTTTATTCGCAACAAAAATTTAACATCTAATTTTGAAATGCACAGCTGCTATTCTGATTCACATCCTCGATTAGTCACTTTGACAGCAAATTTCCCAGAATTCCTCTAATGCTGTTTTGCATACACCAGTAAGACACGTTTCCTTCTGTTCAAGAGTCAGTGACATCAGAGTTATGAGTACTGCTCACTTCTTTGGACAACAAAATGGTTCCATCCTCTGCATAACGCTTAGCGTGTCGAACACTGTGCCGTTAGTGCGAGACATCCCGAGTGAATTATCTAATGGGACGGAACTTATCCTGGTGTACCGTTCCAGGTTGCCTGATATATTCCAGTAGAGGAGGGCACTTTCTCCATCAAAGTAATAATTACTATGGCTGCTGATAAGTTTACAACTCTTTAGGGATAAAACGTTTGACTGCATTTAGCAGTGTACATGCTTCACAGTCCAATTTACAAGCGTGAAGTTGTGTATGCCAGCTAGTTGCACAGGCTGATTTGCAATAGTTGCAGAAGACTAGTACATATTGCCGTGTGATTTGCAAGACTGGCGGCGTTGGATCCAGATAGTGGTCGAATCAAAAGTACGCTTCCGCATAAGCCTTTCCACAATTGAATTGCGCCGCATCAGCTGTGGTTCGACTCAGACCTCCGTGCCCAGTGTAAAGCCGAAGGACCAATACCAGGAGGTATGTGGGTGGCGGCGTTTGTGGTTCAAATGGTTAGCAAGATGGTAGACTAGTGTGAAAGCAAAACACCAACCTCTCGGAAAAAATAAAACACCTCCAATATTGAAGCCTAAGTTGGGAAAAATTTTCAACAACTGATGCACAGATTAATGGTTTATGCTTGCGGATAAGAGGGAAATCGGAAAACAGGTCAGAACTGAGAAAATAAACAAAATCTCAAACATACAGTGTACCAACAAAAGACGAAGATTCTGAACAGGGGAGCAGATGATTTACTAAACAACATGGGTCATTGGTTGACACAAATGAAGATATGTAAGTGGTAACCTAACCGAGCGCAGTGTAAATACTGTCCTGTTGACGGTTTGCTGTGAGTACGCTGATGACATACCAGTTCTAGACAGCAAGCGATTTCGCCTTCGCATTTCTTCCCAGTGCAACTTTGGTACCTGTAGTTCATTTTTACACAGCATGTGAGAATTTTTTTCTAAGGTTTTGAATTTTGTGAAATACTGTCAAGAAATGGTTGGAGCTTTGTACTCGATTACATTCCGCAATATATCGAAATCTGCGGGCAAAACTATAGGAACAGTGTACTTACGTTCGACGACTGTGACTTTAAGACGCGTATCATTTCAATGAACACAAGCTGATTGAAGAAGGGGATGTGAATGGTGCATCCATGGGACGAGTAACACTGTGAGCCAAGAACGGAACTTACATATTCTTGCTTCTCAATACGCAGCAACTTAACTCAATTACAAACAGTAATGGATGGTTCTTACACTCGTACAAATGTGGTTGAGACTACGGCGGAATATTCTCCAGATGATCTAGAACTGCCGTACTTTATTGCTGGATGGATAACACATCAAGTAAAAATCAAAAACGCAGATGTCCAAGTGTTTTATCAGAATGGGCTGAGTCCAATGAATTCCGACCACCTTTCAACAGCCTCACAGGTGAGGACGCTTAAGCCGATAACACTTTGACAGGAACCATGCACTGAAAATCACCGGAAACTTCTTTGGGTATTTATAAAATGCTGAAATGGATCATTACACTGGATGATCACAAATTCCATCGAATCTTGATGCGGGTTAGAAGTCAAAAGTGAGTTTAACTCCAAATAAAATAGTATATGTTGGCACGCTGAGGCAGCTTCATTAAAACTTTGTGGCACTAAAATTAGAGAACTGCCAATTTCAAAGAAGACAACGTAATGTTTGGCGGTATCTGTTTTGGATGAGTCTGCCACAATAGATGCTCAGGTGGACTGAACGAATGAACCGAAAATCGCCTTAAGCGAGTCTTATAACTCATTGTGCTGTCTGCAATCGGCGTAGCCCTGTATCTGCTCACCTTGCTTTCTTCACCACTCCTCCTTGATTCTGCGAGCACGTTCGACCATCTGACGGCGAATACCCCGGACTGTCGCTCTTTATGCTTCGCTATCCGAATCATTTGTGAAAGCAACAAACGTTTCACTCTCTCGTACTAAGTTGTCTTCGAAACATTCCGGACGTTTCTGATGCTTCATACCGATCGGCTCAATGGCTGATGCCAACATCTGTTTCTTCAGCTGATGCCACGTCCTCAAGGGTGGTGGACACAGCAGCGCCTCGCAGACGGGCGACAAATGCATGTTGAAAGCAGTCCTCGCTTGCCAGTTCTCCACTCGTCTGATGCCCAACTTCTTTCGTTGTCTGGATACGTTATAATAAACACGCTTACAAACATGGATAGGCAGTTCGGTCCTAACTAGTCTGTGATATGTACCACATTCATTCCTGCACATCATTTGCGTGATACGCATTTCACAAACGTCGTTCGATCGCATGATCAAATAAACAAGCTTATGACGATGGTCACCTCGTGCGTGAGTCCATATCAGGTGTTTGTGATTGCCAGCTCATGAGTAGCACCCAGGTGAAATAGACGGTCACTATTTTTGTTGACTGAACCACTGTTGTGGGGACCGAATCGCGACCAACTCGCACGTTGAAACTATCCAAACAAAACACTCGGTATCTCCTCGGTGCCGACCCGATTGTGGCAAGCAGCTGACCATAGAACTGGTCCTTTGTATCATCAGTATGACACATAGCTGGACCGCAAACACCAAGAAGTGTGACACACTTGCCTCAGCTGAATCACAGCCGCATGGACAGGGATCGAGAGCCGATGCCTTGCGGTTCGTCAATTTTCAAAGAGTTGGTGTGATCAGCGACTGTGAAACAGGCCTTATGTTCCTCAACACCGTCTCCCGGGTAACCTATTCCGCAGGAGGTGTACCAAGTACATGCTTTTGGGGCTCACCTTGATATGCCAGGCTTATCTCACTAAAGCTGCCACGTCGATCCAACAGCGGCTCAGTTCCACAGCGATCAGTACTGTTTGGTGTGCGCACCTTCCATGTCCCAATGGGGAGCACTTTACTCCCTGAGGGTGTGTTAGGTTGGTCGTTTCTTAAGTGGTACTCGAGTGAGCATCGTCTGCTCTAGCATTTGTGCTGGCAGGCCCATTAGAGAGGGAGTCGTCTGGGAATGTGGAGAGATTGGTGGTAGTATATTTCCGCTTATCCACCATGCACCAAACAGTAGGTAAGGCAACCCAGTTTGTCATGCGCAACGGCTGATACAGCGTGATATTAGGTGTAGTCATTGTTTATTTGGGTTTTGGATACAGCCGTGACGCCCAGACAGGAAAGCGATAAAGGCCCTCAGCCGAAGTCATTGTCTCAAAATCCTATACAACAGTGCAAGGGGTGACATACCCACGAACACAATGACATCGACCACGAACAACAACCAAACAGCAACAGCTACACATAGGATTGAGAGACAAACATCTATGAAGTCAGCAAAACTATTGCAGTGACATAAAAACCAGACTGGACAAGAACAAGCATCGAGCAAAACTAAAACACAACACAATGACATCATTCACAACGAATGTAACGGTATTTTTTCTAGCCGCTTCCCCTCAGCCAGTCCGAGATAGCTGAATCTCCAGGGACTGACGTCTTAATGAGCACAGCCCGCCGGACCAAAAGAGCACACAAACCTGAAGACCATGCCAAGGCTGCAGAACAGGTCAGCAGAAAACCCAATACCATACACGTTTCACACATTAAAAGTACAACATATTTCATAGATAGGAATTTTGGCAATTATGTGTCCCTAGTCCGGAGTTTACCCAGTTACGGCTTTCTTCGGTCTACTTGACCTGCCTAAAAGTTAAAGCCATAAGCTCAGTAATCCAACTGAAGATGACTGTGAAGGAGTAGTTCAGCAAAATGAGCAACGCTGTATGTATGTTTTGTGCCTAAGCGTGAAATGGTGTTGAATCAAACATATAGAACAGGTAGACTGACCGTACACTTTTCTCGCAGACATTTTTGAAACACTAAGGTGTAAACAACATATAGTAGATTCTTGACGAGTTAGAGCTGCCATGTACATGAATCCTAGTTCTAAACCAAACAAATAAAATGATTCACTTTCCGCAGGTTGTGGGTTGTTGGCGGCTTATTTCAATGTGTGCTTAGTAAACGCTGTCACGGGAAATTCTCCTGTCACTAAGACACCTAAGTTAGCATTCTTGATGCAGCATGTAATATGATTGCACAGTACATGTAGTCTAGTCGATGGTGGTATTGCGGTTAATTTTGTTAGAAGGTTCGTTGTGGGATACTCGGTTGGCACCGGTTACACGCTTGTTTCTCTGTTAAATCACACAGGTAATGATCAGACTGGAAAGACGGAGAATTCTTACGGGAAAGGAAGGTTAGGTTTTGTGATCGGTTCGATTTTTTACTAAAAATAGCAAAGAATATGACAGGACTAAGGAGAACTGACAAACTTCGTGTATAGTGAGAAACTGAAGTAGCCAGTATTAACCTACACGTTATATTTAAACTCTCAGAGAAATTTCCTTCTGTCCACTCACTTTTCCACACTACCGAATTGGTTGCCTTTCCGGAACATGTGAACACTGCCAGTTTTCTAGCTGAAAAACAACTCATTAATCATTCTCAATGACGTGATAAGCTTTTGACTTGTCTTGTTTGATAAGGAAGCTGGTTTCGTCCCTTTTTGTATGGCCATCGAATCGCTTTAGATTACTCCTTCAATCTATTCGCATCATCGGTTGTTGCCTTTATATAATGCTTGCGTAAAATGTCTATCCGGTGTGTATGCGACCACACTGTTAACGTATCACAAGATTAGGACAAAAACGTGGCTGTTACGATGACGGATGATAGCGCGTTGTTTACTTGTCTACAGAACAAAACAAAAGCACACCATCATTCCATCCTGACCGTACAATGTATCCTAGATGCATCATATCTTAAGATTTTAATCGGGCTCAGTGAAACCGCTTTTCAAACAATCAATTCCTCAATGCAACATGTGTTTCATACTGCTACGTAAAACGTTGTTTTCACATTACATATTTTGTCTGAAATTTGAAAAGCGATTTACCCCATCTGTCAAACGGTTGTAATTATGAATGTATAGCTCGAAGCCGTCCAAAGTAAACGGATCGTTCTTCAAGGTAATCAAGGCTTGCATTCCGAAGGTTTCATTTGAATTGTCCCAGTTTAGCGGATAGCATCTTCCACTTTGGTTAAATAAATAACTGAACTAACCGTTACGCGGTAAACAACTTAAAAATCCTTCAGAATTAGGGGGTGATAAAGTGGATCTTCTTCTTGTCAAAAGGTAACACGATGAATGGCATTGCGTTATTTTCAATGCAACAGTCAGCTCACCACCTCTCCGATATGCAACGGAACTAACAGATACTGTCTGCTTGGTTAAACGTTTAATGAGACAAGTTATTAGTTGTACGGATTGGGTGGACCATAGTTGTGTAAACATACACAATGTCACATAGAATCATTCAAGTTATTTGTGGTTTGATTACAATCTATTCCTGGGCCAACTCTAAACAAAGAAATTTGGAACAAAATGCGACAGTTATGTAAGGGGACAAAAACGTCAGTAAATGGAATTACGCACGGTTGTTTGCGACCATTTCGTCCACCAGTTATGCAGAGGATTTTCTGGAAGTACATAGATATATATTTCCTCCAAGGAACGTGGATGTTATATTTTGGCTAAAACACGTATTGCCCAACAGCACTGTCAAGCATAACATGTAGGTCTTCGTAGGCACGTTACCACTTCCAGGCCAGATGTAAGAACTTTTGAACCACTGGCTAGAGTTGGCAGCTCAGCCGATTGTATAAATAACACTTAAACGTAGGTGGTTCCTGACACTAACTGGAGGCCGGCCGAAGCTTAATGTTTTAAACTGGGGTCATAACTATATTACTAAATCCTCCACATTCGTCAACATGCTGGCTGGATAGAAGGTTAAGTTCCCTTGGACTGCCGTTTTCAGTCCACAAATTCTGATTCGTTTGGTAGCTGCGAACCAGTCTTCTTGGATGATCTATTGAACAACAGTTCATAAAGGTTTGCTATTCGATATTCTTGCCCGCAACATTCGTTAAAATATGGTTTCTAGTCAACGTAACAAACGGTGGAAATTAACCCATGAAACACTGCCCACTTTTGGGAAATGTCGGAAAAACTACACTGATCTCAAAAGACGATAGCAGCTCATACTGAGCTACAGCTGTTCGTTTATCACAGAAATTAACGTGTGAAAGAATGCCAACTGTCATGTGCATCACCTCAATCGCTCATATACGTGAAGAGGTCTGGAAGCCATAAAAAAGATACCCAGGGCGTCTAGAATCCATTTTCCGTAGCACCGTCATTTCCCAGTCGTCCGTCAAGCCCATCGGATTTAAGGAAGAACCAGCAATGTGCCGTTCGTATACTTCATTGCAGTAGTAGGCCCAGATACAGCCAGCATGTGATTCGAGTCGACTTGTTAGACACTTCCACTGGCACACGCATTCAAACACATATATTCTTTAGGGCGCTAGTAAGCTACCTACACTTACCTTCATCTTGTTTGTCACATCAACCAGTTCTACCTGTAGGTCTTATACTAACAGTAAAATGGCAGTTTTCAATCCGATCTGTAAGCAGGAGCTACAATGAGTTACTGTTTGGGCTACCCTCTTACCAGATAGGATATGGTACCCATGCATGAATTCTCAGTTCCATGATCAAGACAGATTGTAGAAGTTGTTGTTTGTCATCCTTTAATCAGTTCGGCTGAATCGCTTAATCTTCACAATCTGATGTCGAGAAAATTAACCACAACCGTTTTTCACGGATACGAATTTCGTTCTCAGATACCAAACACAACCTCTGTTGGCTTGTCCAGCTGAATCAATGTCGTTCGTCTAATGTTTAGTCTAATATCGCTGATAGAAAAATAGGGGAAAGATGGAGGTATGAGAGAAGAGGCAATCGTGGGTTACTGGATAAAAGTTCACTAGCAAAATTTTCCACCCATCTACAGACATACCTTGATTTTCTCAGAACTATTGATTTTGTCTGGATCATTAGTTGATTAAGCCATTTCCTTCAACAATCTTAATGCCTACTTCGACTGTAGTAAATTGACCATTTAGGCTATTCTGACATCCACTGAACAGTTGCCATTAGTAAACAGAGTCAGCCAGGCTTGACCAGCTAGAAAACAAAACGATGTATGTGTTTGTTCACATCACCTGCGGTGGTAGCAGAGTTTAGTGCTTGGAGTACATGCTTAGGTTATTAAGCATACAAAATAAAGCAGTGTGTATGCCGTATGCACGCACTTGTGTTTTGTGTATTTCCTGTGAATAGTCAGTGATGACCAAACGAGGAGAAGCAGCCAGAAGACAACGACCACAGGTTGAAATCCTGTAGCCGTTGGGTCTTCTTTAGTGTTGGTATCGTATAAACAATATGGCATCACAACCAACAAATGCACCGTTGTCTGTCAGTCACTATTTAAGCCCACTTGACAATGACAAATGATACGACAACAACAGATTACGCCCTCAGATTAACACAACCGTTTATTTCAAACCAACTGACTCTTTTGATTCTGCAAGCATCCCTTCATGAGGTAAGTTGGTACAGTGAGCATGTTCAATGATCAAAACTAACCGGGAATACACAATCAGTAGTGTGGTTCACCCGGTACGGTAGCTCGATGAATGGCAGCAACCAAGAAGCCTATCGTGTGATTTCGGTGAATTTCGACTATCACATATGCACTACCTATGCCGCATGACTTTACGGGTATTACAGGGACGTTTTTCAGTTTGTGGCAGGCTGAGTTTCTATCCAGTTCCAGATAGTACTGGAAACATGATCGCTGATCCACGAACTTCAATGAGTCTGAGATAATCAGCACAATCAATTTACCGATGAGTTATTTAATACATAGTTTTCTCCTACTTCAAACGAATAGACCAGACCAAGGGTAGGCAAATATTTTTTTGTGGAACGCATTAGACGAACATTTAATTGTAAGTTAGTGTACGGCATCTTCATGGAAAACACCATTTCGTGGGTTCATGGCACGCCTAATTTTTTAAACTTCAATTTGCATCAACCAAATCCCTTACTACTCATGAGTATTTAAGGAAGGAGCACTCGCTTCGAACTTGATTACTGGATATTTGTAGTTCCAGAACTACAAGTCTATCCAGCACACGTAGTGCATTGTTGGTCATAGTCTGAGATTTGAATCTCCTGTAAATCAAAGCAGTTAGGTAACAATGGCTCCGACTATCCCAAACAGGTGCTCGTGGGTTGAAACAGTGGGTTTCACTACAACTCACTGTTAGGGTTGGGCACCCTTGTATAATTCATTCCACAGGTCACCTAGTATGTCACCTGGTGAACAACGCCTGGTAGTACAACGGTGGATTACCGGATTTACATTTCCTTCGGTTGGCTACAAATCAAGACTGAGTAGTTGAACTTAATTCTGCAAATGCGAAAGAATAACCTGTAGACAGGAATGTGACTGTTGGCTGAAATATGCTAAGTGGATTATCGTCCACCAAGTCGATTACTTGTCTTGAATTCTCCTGAGCCATTCGAATTAATTCTAGTTTATTTGGAACTTATGGGCACTCTTGACTGGATTTTGATGGAATCAGTTCCATCCGTTCACTTTTAGTGCACTTGTCGCTGAAGTTTTTGGTATGGAGATCCAAGTCTCAGCTCATTGAGAACCTGTTCAGGACAATAAAATAGGTATTGCGATTTTGTCAAACAGGAAGATATGTTCGCAAACATTTCAAGGTCGAACAAGTCATCCAGGAATGACTAACCGCATTGCAGTTGAACTCAGGGTGGTATAGAAGTTGCGAAAAAGGGAAAATAGTGACATAGTGGATATTGTGATTTAACTCAAGTGAACAGGATTGATTGTATGCGGATCACAAAAAGACAGTGAACGTTTTACCCAGTTCCGTCACTAATCACTGCCGAATTTTCTAGTTCCTCCCTCACAGTCACTCGCATATAGTTGTTCATTTCCCAAAATCACGCAGTTGAAAGTTTTGCAAAACGGTGGAGTATCTGTTCGCGTTTCGTGCGAAACAGTCCAAACTGATTGACACAAGGGCTGCTAGGCAGGAACGATATTATTTGGACGCGCTGCCTTTTGGACAAATCCGAGGCATACACTCTGTACATCCGCTTCATGTCTGATCTTTAACCATCCCACTTTTCGTTCCAACATTTTATATACATGCGTTACTTAAGCACAGAGTCTTTAAGAACTCATTGTAAGATTGATTGTCAGATGTCAAATGTGGTTCGCTTGCATGCTGCTTAAGATTCGAAAACTGCCGAAGCAGTTGTTATCTGTTTCCGTTCCGTTTAGTCGGGGCTTTGTCAGTTTGTACAAATGGCAGTTATTTTGGTCCAGTATCCCGTTAAAAACACGCAGACCAGCTTCCAAGTTCAGTTTAAATAAGTTTTCTTCCAATTCCCACCACGATGATTTTGTAAAGTACAGTGACATAAGTAACAAGTATTTCGTGGTCAAAGCCCGCCAGGGAAGCATTCAATTCTTCCGGTCATAAGATCCGTTTATCCGGCGAGACTCAGAGGCACACTATGTTACATGAACAGCAGACGGTTGTCGGGTGAAAACAACTCATTCGCACGTTATTTTCTGCCGTTTATCTCGGATTTAGTTCACTCCAAAAATTATTTCAAATGCCGTGCTGATACTGTTCAGTTAGTTGAGTTACAAGACTGCCGCTTAGAAACTTTACGAGCAACAGATCGATAAAACGTTTGTACTCAAGTCCGAACTAGTGAACAATTATTTTAGGCCACAGACTGGGCTATTTTAGTTTTGAAATAGGTAACTAGAAAATGATTCTGGTGCACTTAGAATCGTACACTAAGGCACACATTTTCCACTCAATCGAACTACGAAGTTCATCGAGTGTCTACTCATGAGTATTCTGGCTGCAGGCTGAATTATCTTGAACAGACTGACAGTGTTACAGTTTGGAGGCCAGAGTTAGTCAGACCGAATGCATATTCATTGTTTTTCACTTATTCAGCAGTCACGAGATGGTTGCGATGGGTAAAATGGCGTCCCTCACATTGAAACCCGTTTCCCGAAAGGCTCAACAGTACCGTGGTAAATGATAGCTGCTGGTTTTCAGCAGAATAGACGTAGAGTTGAAGTAGTGGAAGGAAATGGCCAGCCCACTGCATATAATTAGTCCATATTCACATGTATTGTAGCCGGCCTGAGTCTCAAACTTCGAAAACACACTTCTATCTTACTTCGTCTTCTTATGACTCAGACGAGAGTTTTTGTAAGACTAGGATGGATCACTTGATGAGACATTCAGTCCTCTTCCATATCTGCGGATACGTGTAAAACCGATTGTTCAACGCAATAACATTAATGCATTACATTTGACTGAAACAAATGAAATCAGTTTTGTTGGATTTTGTTCATATACTGATCTGCGTTTGACGATCGTTTTTAGATGAAACGCTGCTCAACGTTCTCAATGTTTTTGACTGGTTCTTCCTCAGGAATGGCGTCCACTGATCGTATGCTTGTGGTCTAACACCCAGTTCTGAACGTGTCTATTACAAATTTAAGGGAAAAGCGTCCTGCCAAATGTCTGCAAATTCCCAACGAATATATAACAGCACTTTGTAAAGAGAAGAGCGACTGGGTGTATTACACAAGAATTGTTTCCAGATGCGACAGATTTGTTAACCGGAGGGGTTAAGTCAGTAGCAGAGATACTCTGATCAATAACAAAGTTACACTCGGGACCTAATTAAGACTGAAGTTGCAGTACACAGTCTCTGGGACAGACGTGTAGCAACATACATTACGTTTTAGATAGCGATATAATTTTCCATTTTTTAATCGATTAACTGTTTCCCACGCCTGGGTTGAACATAACTCGGGAACGTGAGACATTGCGGTACCACAAGATTGGTCCACGTAACGATCGTCTGTGATTGTCGAAGACCTTCTGGGAAGTATCCAGTAACGGAATTCAGCGACGCCCATATAAACTGTTGATCGCACAGATGATCCTTCGTAAAAATCCTACATTAAGTGAGGTGTGCTGACTTGCGATCAAGTGGGCAGTGATCAGGTATCCTAGGAACTGTGACAAATGAGCTCGCCTCGAGTCGCAAATGTTGTTGATCATGACTTATAAAATGTACTAGGCACAGAATTTACGGTGACCAGCGCTGCTTGGAACTACCGGACGACTTAAATTTTAGAGTTTAGAGAAGCGTTTGAGGCTTACAGACATAGAACTTTGTGGTGGACAGCAACAGACTGACATCGGACGAAGAGAAATGAGAAAAATGAATAACTCGCTTTCACAAACAGTCACGACCACATAAGTATTAAAGTGAAGCAAGATTAACTTGGTAAGCGGAAACGTTTTTAATCCTGACCGTAATTAGGCTTGAAACAGGCTCAGGAGAGTTGGTAATTACATTTTGGCATAGAAGTCAGAAATGGTGTACCATTGCAGATTTACCCGTGTCTCCGATATAAATGGAGACACAGAAATGTAGCAAGAATGAATGCATAAATCTTTCGCTGCCACAGGAGATTCAACAAAGATGGTTCGGATCGTACATACCGTATCATTGAAAAAATCACATTTGTAAGTCTGACGATTCGTGCGGCAAGTGGTATCTTAGATAGTTTTTTGGACTAAACATGATAAAACCTCTTAGGGGATGGAGAACCTGAATTAGGATTCCTTGGGTCAACAGAAAGTTGGTTGTATGGATTGCGCCTCGCACCTTCAAAGTGCAAAGTGCTGCTTCAAGACTGGGGCATTTCCACCCCTACTTTCTTCATTGCAGATAATCCCCTTGAGACTGTGGACAGTTTCACATACTTGGATAGCACCCTGTCGTCAGCCTGTAATATTGCTGATGAGATAACATCAGCGAGGATAGCAAAGACACGAGTTGCCTTGGCCAAACTGCGTCATCTGTGGCGTCGAAAAGACGTTCGGTTGTCGCTTAAAGGAAGGGCATATTGTGCCTATGTGCGCTCCATTTTGCTGTATGGTTCGGAAACGCGGCCTGTTCACAAGGAAGATATCAACAGGCTTGCTGTGTTTGACCATCGTTGTCTCCGCCACTTGGCCCACATTAAGTGGACTGATCGCGTGAACAATGTGGCAGTTCGCCGGCACGTACTCCGGAATGCTCGGGATGCACGATCAATCGGTCAACCAATTACGACGTTGCACAGCTTGCGATGGTTGGGTCACGTGCTCCGTATGCCAGCTGAGCGTTCACTGTACCGGGCATTATATACTGAGTCCACGAACAGTTGGGTAAAACCGCGTGGTGGTCAGGCAACAACGTGGTCACGAAATATGATGATCTTGACTGCTCCATTGAGCAAAGTGGGCAAGCATCGCCTGCCTGGATGGGGTCCACGTGATCACAAAAACCGCTGGTTAGATATGCTATCTAAGATGACGGTGTGTCGCAGTCAATGGCGTACCTGTATCCGTAGCATTTCTAGTTCTTCCGCCTATTATTCTTTAATCTTTTTTGACTTTCTTAGTAACGTTCCCTTCTAGAATATTCCACGTCATTGTTGAGGTGAGCGGCGGCCCAAGCCACAGTACATTTTGATGATGATGATGATGTCTGTGATCTGCAAATAGTCCACAGAGAACTGACTCAAGTGAAGTAATTTTTCAGCGAACTGAAGGTGGTCAAACTATTAAAACACGCTTTGTATTCTTATCTTGCACTATATTAAAATAAAATTTGACAGACATGTTTTCATATTTAAATCAAATTTTCAAATAGAGCATTTACGCACAGTTTTTATTGATGGGGAAAAACTGCATAAATCACCAAATAGCCCCTGATTATTTGAGCGGAATAGGCGGATGCACTTCTATAAGATGTTAAATGTATTGTGACAACTTAAGTTGGTATCAGTTTCTAGTACTAGTTTGCATAACGACGGCTATTCGGGAGGAATTACTTTGTTCACTCAGAATGGACGATATGCTAAACATTTGTAAACCATAGAACATGCTATAAGATGAAACATTTGGTTACTGGAAATTTGACCGGAAAAATTTAGCTACAAGTATATGGCAACACCTCTATAAGGAATTTAATCTTGTCGCATTACAAGCAGGCCAGCTGACTGCAGCTTCTAATTTAAACTCGAGGCAGGGAAATGGCTTAAAAATCTCAGATGACAAACTTCGTACAAAGCTGATCAAATGTAGATCCTGTCTTCGGGCATGTTAAGTACACAAGTGTTATCATGAGCTCCACTTAGCGTGGTCTTGATATGAAAGCAATATTCCCACTAAGGTGGTAAGATTCACATTTCAGGCTTTAATTTCAGTATTTTATTTAATGTTTATATTATCACACTCTATTTTTTGTGGTGTTCTCTGCTAACATCTTCTGCTCTCCTGTCAGTGGATTTCATCTTTAATGATCTATGGGACATTTATCCGACGGCAGTGATTGTCCCCGTTTTGAACTCTGGGTTTATTTTATTTCAACACGGTAAATCATGTAGTCCTTCTGTTCTGAAAATGTCACCCGATTCCGTCCGTTCTTCCCATTTTTAATCCTCTTAACTATGAGTTTATAAAAAAACATAATTGCCCATAATTGTTCATCATCCTCTAAGTGATGAGATTTATTACAGAAACATAAGTTGTTAAACCCGAACTATTAGCTTCCGTACAATACTGTTTTCTGAAAAGTTGACTGTGTGGCTCATAAACATTCATTTCAGGCAAATCTTTGGCTTGACTTAATTTGAACCGTCAGAGAGAGGGTTGTTTCTCCAACACTTTCATTCACCTTGGTGTTATGATAAGGCCAGCACACATGACTGAATTTGAAATACAGTGAGATTTGGAAAGACACTGGTTAGTCTTCTCAGTCCCTTAAAAGAGAATCCGCAGAGAGCAGTACAGTCAGCATAAAAGAGTGAATTGTGCCTGTACAACAGATTTCGGAATCTACTAAATGTGGAAAGTCTTTATTCAGACCAACCTGACAAAAAACAGGAAAAAAAACTACGACATACTACTTGGACACAGTAAGAAATTTGGCTCTATTCACGTGAAGGGTAGAAGAACTCACGACACAATAAGTAACTGTGTGATCCCCTTTGACTAGTGGTGGTCTAATGTTTGCTAGGATTGTTTGCTAGGATTATCAGTTATGTGCTTAGCTGAAGACCAACCAGCTGTATCATACAAAGCGGTTAATGAGTTACAATGTAACACTGGATGCTCTGATATACTGCCCATGACATTCATATGTGCATATTCTATTAATAATACAGTTGACACTGTTGAGTTAATTTAGAGAAGATGTGAAAAAGTTGGAATAACTTAAGTATATCAACACGGTTTAGTTTTAAGGCAGCTGTTCGTCATCCAATCGCATAGACTGTTGAAGGTCTACAGAGGTCATCTTCGGACCAGGTACCATAGTTTGGAATGACGTCGCAAGATTCGGGGGGCGTCTGTAAGCAAGTTTTATTTAGTGTACTGGATAAATCCAAAAGACACATTCAAACACCCATACTTTCTTCATTCGAAAAGACAAGTTAATGCACACAGATGCATAATGTTAAATAAAGTTGAACGAGAAACGCACTAAGAATAATGTTTGATTACTGATGAGTAGTCGGGGATATGGTTTATTTTCAAGTTGACCATCACTCACATTTGATCGCAGCCTTCGCATTCAAATAGACTTTCCAGCCGGCCTCTTTCGAAAAGAAGCACTAGACTCGAGTTTCGCTCTCATTGGAGCTCATCAGTAGTGCATATCCTTGCCACGGCCGGGATTTGAACTCCGGCCATTCCAATCATGAGGCGACCGTGTTGACCACTGCGCCATTGACTTCACATTAGGCACGACCGAATTATCAAATCTGAACGCTCAACCACTCTCGCTTGTGAGCAATGATCAGGTTGCCCGATCGTCTCGAGAGGAGATACAGTTACTGCCTGTTAACTCCAATCGGTATCCATTGAAATACTTAAGCGTGTGTGAGAACGACAGCTGTGATCGTGAACAGTTTTCGTTACACTGGAAAACTCTTAAGTTAGACTTTCAGATGTAACATTTTTGACAGAGTATTTGTTAATCTACTGTTTTCCTGATACATCTACAAACCCGGTTATCAATAGTCCTGTTAACGCTGGCTGATTTAGTTTAAAAATGGTTGAGCTAACGCACCACACAATATTTCCGACGTTTCTTTCATTGCTGATTGCACGATCGGAAGAAAGATCTAGGTTGGTTTTATTAGTCAGCAAACTTCTTCGGTCTGAAGAGATCAATCAGTTGGTGATTCAACTCGCCCTATATCGCTGATCGATCAAGAAAAAAAACGTCAAGATAACGTTTCTCATTTGACGATAAATTCAAGATAATAACTCGAAAAGAAGAGAACAATACGGCAACTTATTCAATTTCGTTCAGAACTCCTTTAATTGGCTTTTGAAAGACATACGCTGTTGAAAGGGCAAAGAAAGAACTCATTACCGCTAGGTTCTGTGAACATTTTTATTAAGAGAGGAAATAATTTTTACGTGACTATTTGTCGGCCATTTTGTAAACCTGAAAGATATAGCAACGCAACCTACCCGCAGATCACGTGTTTGATCAACAGCTGGGGGTTATTTCATAACCTCATGAAAGTACCGTGGTCCTATTGTAATCGACTAGTTACAAGACTGTTAGATGAAGTTGAACGTATGCAGGACAGAATCCTGTCATCCATCTGAATGTCCAAAAATGACTCTTCCGAAGACGTGACGTAATATTGCATAAAAGTGTACAACTAAGTTTGATTACCAACACATGAACAGCAGTGAACAAACTGAACGCTGCCAAGACCAGCCACACACACCACGACCGATCAAAATGCCATGGTTCCAGCTGTGTCATAATTGTGACATAATCGTATCAAAAGCTTGTCAGTGTTTGCCTATAATGTGTCTGACCTCACTTGAACTTGCTACTTGTTTTCGTTCACTTTGGCCTAACAACTCTGTCCCACATAAGTGTTATGTAATTGACATGATGAATAACCCAAAGCGTGTTCGTTACACCATTTTTCTGATGAGGATGTTTCTTGTGGAGGCTAAACTATGGTAGTCGTCAGTGGAATGATACATTCAGCTCAAAAAGCAACGATCCACGACATTTTCGATTCCACTGGCTAGTGCCGAATTATGGTCTATACTCAATGATTCGTCAGCTTCAAGATGAACGGCGATTAACGGCATTCATGTTAAACGGTCCCTGTATCCACCTATATCCACCGTATAGTCAACGAACACTGGGTTGCACGTAACTCATTTCAGTCGACCAACGTACCAATTGAGTTATGGAACAATAGATATCGGGTGCAATTTTAAAACTTTGTTAACAACGTGACCAAACTAGTGAAAACCTCAAGTTTCAGTGTAAGGAGGTCTATCGTTAAGGGAATCGATGGATATTGCAAACCATCATTTAACATTCGACAAATAGCATTAGTTGCTAATTGTGTCCATACGTTGGATATTAAAGGAATGTTTAAAACATCTGAAGACACAACAGTCTCGAATCGGTGAAATCTTTCGTCACAATTCCACATCATCGATTGCCAAACACCTCATAGCAATAGGTCATTAAGCTGACTCACTTAACACATTCAAACTACCGTCACGCAGTCAGCACCACATTGACTGCCCTGGTGCTGGCGGCACTATATTTGGCGTGGATGTATGTGTGTCTATTCCCTATCTGTTGGATGTGTACAATCTTCAGTTTTTACACATACTACTGATGAGGGGAAATGAAGTACTAACTTATCGTAATGTGTCCTCTTTCAGATTTGATGGCATTACGTTTACTTATTAACTTACAGTCGAATGTCAATAACGTAATGTTGATTTGAAGTAAATCATTCTTTTTAGCTACATTCATTAGCCTCAGTCAAACTAAAGTGACCGGCTTATCTTGACCAGTCTGCTAATTCGGCTGCGGTGGTTCATCCACTTGGACCAAAAATTGCAATGGTTATGCTTAATTTACTCCTCCGATCTTCTCCGAATTTCAAAATATCATTGTTCCTTTGGGCACAGAAATGCACACCATCTCAGACATCGTTTGTTTGTTTCTCTCTTGTTCGCCTTACTCTGAATGGATCGTTCCATTCTGCTTCACATGCTCATAAATCATGCAAACAAACTGCCGATTTGTTGATTCCATTTGAGCCAGGACGGCCTGTATGTTTTTCAGTTTTTCTGAACTGCCAATTATAAATTTCTCTTATCGACTCCCTGTCAACTGACTTCACTGGATTCACTTCCGCACTAAATCATTCTCGAATGTGCTGTTTTGTGTCGGGTGTATCCGACTAGGCTTTATACGGGTCGATAACCGATCTGCGTACTCTCCAAGTACATCCTGTGAAAAGTCATGAATAAAATCAAACCTAGTTTAATCCCTCGCTTATTATTGGTGAACTGCATTTATGGGCAGACTTTTATTGTGAAACTCTTACTGCTTCGGTAACCATTTGCCAGTGATATCAAGTAAGGTTTTCGGTCGGAACAAGTTGAATTAATAAACTTTTCTCGGAGAAAGCTGATTACTTATTGCATTCTTTTCCTTGATTTTACTCTTTCAAGAATGAAACACGTCGACGGGATTTGAACACCTGTCCACTTGCTCCCAAGGGTATGAGGAAAGCGTCGTGCCCAATGTGCCCTATTGACACAATGATCAGCACCGTTGACTTAAAAGAGCGTGGGCCACAGTTCATTTGCTGACCTTGGCCGTAATAAAAGAAATCTCCAGTCGGATGCTTTCTTATGAAAACGAGTGACTGAAAATGTTTTTATGTATGCGAAAGCTGATATCAGTTGCTGGTGTTGGTTGTTTCCTACCATATCCTCTAGTAATAGTTAGAGCGAACTGGTTCAAGTGGTATGGATTCGTAGGCCTACTTGACATACAGTTAGGTAATGACTGTAACTTGGTAAATTCATAACTGTTACTATGGGGCCACTGCCTCAGGTCCATACCAAAACCCATCACTTTTAGAAATCTCCATTTTGGCGGAGGTTTTCATTTCTTGGGTTATTTGAGATCTGCCACAATACCATATGACCACGTAGACCCCGTTGTGCTTCCACGCACTCTATCTGTTCGAACTGTTGTGTGTTTATCAGTTATTCAAACTCAAACAGCATTGAGCAGCTTGGCTGAAGCATGGATGGTAGCAGAATTGTGTTTAGCACAATGAAATCTGGACGCACATCTGGTCTACTAGTAGCGCTAAAGTAAATCATTGAGTCCCCTTCGACATCGTCGTCAGAGTGGAAGGAAGGTATATTAGGACAACTTGGTACTTCATTTCTTCTCATCAGTAGTATGTGTAAAAACTGAAGATTGTACACATCCAACAGATAGGGAATAGACACACATACATCCACGCCAAATATAGTGCCGCCAGCACCAGGGCAGTCAAATGGGTCGCTTCAACCACTTTGCGCACATAAAGCTGGCTGGTATGTTCTGATCAATGTGGTTTGACAGAGTGTCCGTAGCCTCGGGTGCTGACTGCGTGACGGTAGTTTGAATGTGTTAAGTGAGTCAGCTTAATGACCTGTTGTCGTGAGGTGTNGAATATTCCACGTCATTGTTGAGGTGAGCGGCGGCCCAAGCCACAGTACATTTTGATGATGATGATGATGTCTGTGATCTGCAAATAGTCCACAGAGAACTGACTCAAGTGAAGTAATTTTTCAGCGAACTGAAGGTGGTCAAACTATTAAAACACGCTTTGTATTCTTATCTTGCACTATATTAAAATAAAATTTGACAGACATGTTTTCATATTTAAATCAAATTTTCAAATAGAGCATTTACGCACAGTTTTTATTGATGGGGAAAAACTGCATAAATCACCAAATAGCCCCTGATTATTTGAGCGGAATAGGCGGATGCACTTCTATAAGATGTTAAATGTATTGTGACAACTTAAGTTGGTATCAGTTTCTAGTACTAGTTTGCATAACGACGGCTATTCGGGAGGAATTACTTTGTTCACTCAGAATGGACGATATGCTAAACATTTGTAAACCATAGAACATGCTATAAGATGAAACATTTGGTTACTGGAAATTTGACCGGAAAAATTTAGCTACAAGTATATGGCAACACCTCTATAAGGAATTTAATCTTGTCGCATTACAAGCAGGCCAGCTGACTGCAGCTTCTAATTTAAACTCGAGGCAGGGAAATGGCTTAAAAATCTCAGATGACAAACTTCGTACAAAGCTGATCAAATGTAGATCCTGTCTTCGGGCATGTTAAGTACACAAGTGTTATCATGAGCTCCACTTAGCGTGGTCTTGATATGAAAGCAATATTCCCACTAAGGTGGTAAGATTCACATTTCAGGCTTTAATTTCAGTATTTTATTTAATGTTTATATTATCACACTCTATTTTTTGTGGTGTTCTCTGCTAACATCTTCTGCTCTCCTGTCAGTGGATTTCATCTTTAATGATCTATGGGACATTTATCCGACGGCAGTGATTGTCCCCGTTTTGAACTCTGGGTTTATTTTATTTCAACACGGTAAATCATGTAGTCCTTCTGTTCTGAAAATGTCACCCGATTCCGTCCGTTCTTCCCATTTTTAATCCTCTTAACTATGAGTTTATAAAAAAACATAATTGCCCATAATTGTTCATCATCCTCTAAGTGATGAGATTTATTACAGAAACATAAGTTGTTAAACCCGAACTATTAGCTTCCGTACAATACTGTTTTCTGAAAAGTTGACTGTGTGGCTCATAAACATTCATTTCAGGCAAATCTTTGGCTTGACTTAATTTGAACCGTCAGAGAGAGGGTTGTTTCTCCAACACTTTCATTCACCTTGGTGTTATGATAAGGCCAGCACACATGACTGAATTTGAAATACAGTGAGATTTGGAAAGACACTGGTTAGTCTTCTCAGTCCCTTAAAAGAGAATCCGCAGAGAGCAGTACAGTCAGCATAAAAGAGTGAATTGTGCCTGTACAACAGATTTCGGAATCTACTAAATGTGGAAAGTCTTTATTCAGACCAACCTGACAAAAAACAGGAAAAAAAACTACGACATACTACTTGGACACAGTAAGAAATTTGGCTCTATTCACGTGAAGGGTAGAAGAACTCACGACACAATAAGTAACTGTGTGATCCCCTTTGACTAGTGGTGGTCTAATGTTTGCTAGGATTGTTTGCTAGGATTATCAGTTATGTGCTTAGCTGAAGACCAACCAGCTGTATCATACAAAGCGGTTAATGAGTTACAATGTAACACTGGATGCTCTGATATACTGCCCATGACATTCATATGTGCATATTCTATTAATAATACAGTTGACACTGTTGAGTTAATTTAGAGAAGATGTGAAAAAGTTGGAATAACTTAAGTATATCAACACGGTTTAGTTTTAAGGCAGCTGTTCGTCATCCAATCGCATAGACTGTTGAAGGTCTACAGAGGTCATCTTCGGACCAGGTACCATAGTTTGGAATGACGTCGCAAGATTCGGGGGGCGTCTGTAAGCAAGTTTTATTTAGTGTACTGGATAAATCCAAAAGACACATTCAAACACCCATACTTTCTTCATTCGAAAAGACAAGTTAATGCACACAGATGCATAATGTTAAATAAAGTTGAACGAGAAACGCACTAAGAATAATGTTTGATTACTGATGAGTAGTCGGGGATATGGTTTATTTTCAAGTTGACCATCACTCACATTTGATCGCAGCCTTCGCATTCAAATAGACTTTCCAGCCGGCCTCTTTCGAAAAGAAGCACTAGACTCGAGTTTCGCTCTCATTGGAGCTCATCAGTAGTGCATATCCTTGCCACGGCCGGGATTTGAACTCCGGCCATTCCAATCATGAGGCGACCGTGTTGACCACTGCGCCATTGACTTCACATTAGGCACGACCGAATTATCAAATCTGAACGCTCAACCACTCTCGCTTGTGAGCAATGATCAGGTTGCCCGATCGTCTCGAGAGGAGATACAGTTACTGCCTGTTAACTCCAATCGGTATCCATTGAAATACTTAAGCGTGTGTGAGAACGACAGCTGTGATCGTGAACAGTTTTCGTTACACTGGAAAACTCTTAAGTTAGACTTTCAGATGTAACATTTTTGACAGAGTATTTGTTAATCTACTGTTTTCCTGATACATCTACAAACCCGGTTATCAATAGTCCTGTTAACGCTGGCTGATTTAGTTTAAAAATGGTTGAGCTAACGCACCACACAATATTTCCGACGTTTCTTTCATTGCTGATTGCACGATCGGAAGAAAGATCTAGGTTGGTTTTATTAGTCAGCAAACTTCTTCGGTCTGAAGAGATCAATCAGTTGGTGATTCAACTCGCCCTATATCGCTGATCGATCAAGAAAAAAAACGTCAAGATAACGTTTCTCATTTGACGATAAATTCAAGATAATAACTCGAAAAGAAGAGAACAATACGGCAACTTATTCAATTTCGTTCAGAACTCCTTTAATTGGCTTTTGAAAGACATACGCTGTTGAAAGGGCAAAGAAAGAACTCATTACCGCTAGGTTCTGTGAACATTTTTATTAAGAGAGGAAATAATTTTTACGTGACTATTTGTCGGCCATTTTGTAAACCTGAAAGATATAGCAACGCAACCTACCCGCAGATCACGTGTTTGATCAACAGCTGGGGGTTATTTCATAACCTCATGAAAGTACCGTGGTCCTATTGTAATCGACTAGTTACAAGACTGTTAGATGAAGTTGAACGTATGCAGGACAGAATCCTGTCATCCATCTGAATGTCCAAAAATGACTCTTCCGAAGACGTGACGTAATATTGCATAAAAGTGTACAACTAAGTTTGATTACCAACACATGAACAGCAGTGAACAAACTGAACGCTGCCAAGACCAGCCACACACACCACGACCGATCAAAATGCCATGGTTCCAGCTGTGTCATAATTGTGACATAATCGTATCAAAAGCTTGTCAGTGTTTGCCTATAATGTGTCTGACCTCACTTGAACTTGCTACTTGTTTTCGTTCACTTTGGCCTAACAACTCTGTCCCACATAAGTGTTATGTAATTGACATGATGAATAACCCAAAGCGTGTTCGTTACACCATTTTTCTGATGAGGATGTTTCTTGTGGAGGCTAAACTATGGTAGTCGTCAGTGGAATGATACATTCAGCTCAAAAAGCAACGATCCACGACATTTTCGATTCCACTGGCTAGTGCCGAATTATGGTCTATACTCAATGATTCGTCAGCTTCAAGATGAACGGCGATTAACGGCATTCATGTTAAACGGTCCCTGTATCCACCTATATCCACCGTATAGTCAACGAACACTGGGTTGCACGTAACTCATTTCAGTCGACCAACGTACCAATTGAGTTATGGAACAATAGATATCGGGTGCAATTTTAAAACTTTGTTAACAACGTGACCAAACTAGTGAAAACCTCAAGTTTCAGTGTAAGGAGGTCTATCGTTAAGGGAATCGATGGATATTGCAAACCATCATTTAACATTCGACAAATAGCATTAGTTGCTAATTGTGTCCATACGTTGGATATTAAAGGAATGTTTAAAACATCTGAAGACACAACAGTCTCGAATCGGTGAAATCTTTCGTCACAATTCCACATCATCGATTGCCAAACACCTCATAGCAATAGGTCATTAAGCTGACTCACTTAACACATTCAAACTACCGTCACGCAGTCAGCACCACATTGACTGCCCTGGTGCTGGCGGCACTATATTTGGCGTGGATGTATGTGTGTCTATTCCCTATCTGTTGGATGTGTACAATCTTCAGTTTTTACACATACTACTGATGAGGGGAAATGAAGTACTAACTTATCGTAATGTGTCCTCTTTCAGATTTGATGGCATTACGTTTACTTATTAACTTACAGTCGAATGTCAATAACGTAATGTTGATTTGAAGTAAATCATTCTTTTTAGCTACATTCATTAGCCTCAGTCAAACTAAAGTGACCGGCTTATCTTGACCAGTCTGCTAATTCGGCTGCGGTGGTTCATCCACTTGGACCAAAAATTGCAATGGTTATGCTTAATTTACTCCTCCGATCTTCTCCGAATTTCAAAATATCATTGTTCCTTTGGGCACAGAAATGCACACCATCTCAGACATCGTTTGTTTGTTTCTCTCTTGTTCGCCTTACTCTGAATGGATCGTTCCATTCTGCTTCACATGCTCATAAATCATGCAAACAAACTGCCGATTTGTTGATTCCATTTGAGCCAGGACGGCCTGTATGTTTTTCAGTTTTTCTGAACTGCCAATTATAAATTTCTCTTATCGACTCCCTGTCAACTGACTTCACTGGATTCACTTCCGCACTAAATCATTCTCGAATGTGCTGTTTTGTGTCGGGTGTATCCGACTAGGCTTTATACGGGTCGATAACCGATCTGCGTACTCTCCAAGTACATCCTGTGAAAAGTCATGAATAAAATCAAACCTAGTTTAATCCCTCGCTTATTATTGGTGAACTGCATTTATGGGCAGACTTTTATTGTGAAACTCTTACTGCTTCGGTAACCATTTGCCAGTGATATCAAGTAAGGTTTTCGGTCGGAACAAGTTGAATTAATAAACTTTTCTCGGAGAAAGCTGATTACTTATTGCATTCTTTTCCTTGATTTTACTCTTTCAAGAATGAAACACGTCGACGGGATTTGAACACCTGTCCACTTGCTCCCAAGGGTATGAGGAAAGCGTCGTGCCCAATGTGCCCTATTGACACAATGATCAGCACCGTTGACTTAAAAGAGCGTGGGCCACAGTTCATTTGCTGACCTTGGCCGTAATAAAAGAAATCTCCAGTCGGATGCTTTCTTATGAAAACGAGTGACTGAAAATGTTTTTATGTATGCGAAAGCTGATATCAGTTGCTGGTGTTGGTTGTTTCCTACCATATCCTCTAGTAATAGTTAGAGCGAACTGGTTCAAGTGGTATGGATTCGTAGGCCTACTTGACATACAGTTAGGTAATGACTGTAACTTGGTAAATTCATAACTGTTACTATGGGGCCACTGCCTCAGGTCCATACCAAAACCCATCACTTTTAGAAATCTCCATTTTGGCGGAGGTTTTCATTTCTTGGGTTATTTGAGATCTGCCACAATACCATATGACCACGTAGACCCCGTTGTGCTTCCACGCACTCTATCTGTTCGAACTGTTGTGTGTTTATCAGTTATTCAAACTCAAACAGCATTGAGCAGCTTGGCTGAAGCATGGATGGTAGCAGAATTGTGTTTAGCACAATGAAATCTGGACGCACATCTGGTCTACTAGTAGCGCTAAAGTAAATCATTGAGTCCCCTTCGACATCGTCGTCAGAGTGGAAGGAAGGTATATTAGGACAACTTGGTACTTCATTTCTTCTCATCAGTAGTATGTGTAAAAACTGAAGATTGTACACATCCAACAGATAGGGAATAGACACACATACATCCACGCCAAATATAGTGCCGCCAGCACCAGGGCAGTCAAATGGGTCGCTTCAACCACTTTGCGCACATAAAGCTGGCTGGTATGTTCTGATCAATGTGGTTTGACAGAGTGTCCGTAGCCTCGGGTGCTGACTGCGTGACGGTAGTTTGAATGTGTTAAGTGAGTCAGCTTAATGACCTGTTGTCGTGAGGTGTTTAGCAATTGTGACAAATGTATTCACTGATTCGGGACTGTTGTGTCATTAGATATCTTAACCTTTTCAGGATGTTTTCTACCACTCACTGAGATGGCTGTCGATCTGTTCCGTCTACGTAGACGTGAGTTCATCTGTAAACAGACCTGTAGGTGACGTGGGAGATAGAATATTTTGACAAACAGCGTTCGCGTTTGTGTAGAACTGATTCTTTTGGTGTTTTGTATCAAACGCAACGTAAGAGATAAGAGAAGCTTTTACTTATGTCTGATACTGCTTGTCAGGTGACCCTGTCCAATTACAGGATTTTAAATATTCCTCTCTTTTGAACCGTGTGAATCAGTTCATTGCGCTTGTACCTCGTGCTACGGGTTCCCACTGCTCTCACTGGGTAGTCAGTCCTCAGCAACGTTTTTCTTAGCCTTTCTTGTTCCGTCTGCAGCTTATCAGAGATGCAGCTGCATCTGGTTTTCCTAGCATGAAGTCAGAAAGGTTCTAGTGTACTTGTTATCGTCAGGTACAAAGAACGAAGACGACCTTTCGTTCTGGATGAACATCCGTGCTGTTAATCTGATCCGGTTGGACTGAACTGCCACATCTCACGTTGTACTAACAAGTAGAGATATCCAGATAGAAGAAAACCAACTTAGAATCTCACTTTATAAGCTCTCCACAATTTAAGCAGGAGAAGTGCAGAAAATAGACCGGAGCCAAGAATTTAGGTTAACTTGAGTGCAGATCTGTCAGTATTTAATGCAACGGCAAATGAAGCACCCATATAAGTGGCTTCTGGGCACAGGGCGTTTAGTGGGTAGTGTTGAGATTTACACATGATCTGTTTGTTTCGGACCTGTTGTATTTTCTCGACACACCGTTGCAGTTTATAAACTGATCTCCCGCCTGGGGGTCAACTTTTTACTATGAACAATATAAGAATGTGTGGTTGTCAGCACCCAAGGGTGGCCAGCCGACTGTTTTCAATACTTCGTTTATCGCTTTTGCGAATGAAGTTCGATCGTCTGTGCATTAATTCCTGTTCGTAATTAAATTGACCTAAACGTAGAATCTCCATGGTTAGTAAAGTGTGTTCTCTGTTGTTCGTCACGAGTTTTAAGATATCCATAAACACAAAAGTAGCCAGCTTTAAAAGTTACACATATTTTCATTCTTTCTTACTGGATGGCCTATACACTAGTTGTTTTCGTAATAACCGGAAAGATGTGTCAACGTGTATGATTGTTCGCGGTATTCCACACTGTAGCATTCTCCGCCTTACATGATCACGGTTTAGCAGGCGTCTTTATGCCTGTGTGAACCCCACAAACGTAGCCCACTATGCTGCTGCTCATCTCTTATCTTGATAGCCATCCTCTTTCAAACCAGCATCATCTGTCAAACTTTATCATACTCCTCTTCGCATGTCAACATGTAGAACACTGCAACTATTTCCTAACTTGTAACCTACTACACGAAAGGTGAAATTCCTAATAAATTATTTTTACTGATGAGTAGTCGGGGATTTGAACATCACTCACACCTGATTGCAGGCTTTGCATTCTGGTAGACTTTCCCAGCCAGCCTCTTTCGAAACAAAGCACGAGGCTCGAGTTTTGCTCTCATTGGGGCTCGTCAGTAGTGCACGCTTTCGCCACACCCGGGATCAGAAATTGGGCCACATTTCCATGAGGCAACCGTGTTGAACACTACGCCAATAATTTCACACTAGGCCGGGTCGAATTATCATATCTGAAATCTAAACCACTACTGACGAGTTCCAGTGAGAGCGAAGCTCAAGTCTAATGCTATTTTTTCAAAATAGGTTGGCTAGAAAGTCTATCTGAATGCACAGGTCGTGGTCAAACGTAGTTTTCGTTTAACTAAAAGTTGTTTTTTGCTTCCGTTGCTTGCTCGGGTTGTTCTTTATCTGTGGAAGAAATGTTCATATATTACTTGTTCCGTTGCGGCTGTGCAAACGCTAGTGATGTGCTTGTGTCTTGTGGCTAACCACAACTGTTTTCATTTGTTTTTCGGACTTTATTTAAAGTAATCGAAAAACTTGACAAAACCGCAGTGTATTCAAGCTGGTTGAAACTATTGTGTGAAGGAGAAAGTAGCCAGTTAAACGCAACATACCGCATGTACCGATCACACAAGGTTATCTTGAGTTGGGATTTTGATAGGCAGTGTATGATGGCATTGCCCACAACATTTCTAGGCTACAACTATTTCTAACGTACAATTTTATTCAGAATGTCGTAGCAAGCCTTCTCACATTTGCGCATGGCAGTCTGCTTTGAGGAGGAAGGATGATGATTCATCGGCTCATAAGACAGAATGTGCCTTAATGCTAAGTTAGCGGAATCTTGTTTACAACGAATCGGTTGAACCGACATTTCAGTGGCTGGCTCTAAGAATTAAAATATCAGTGTGTTTCGTGCAGTGGGTCAGAACCAGAGAACGAGGGTGAGACGAGCCTGCACTTACTCCAGAGTTTGGAAAAGGTGTTAGAGGGAGTGAACGTGAAGAAGCAACCAGCGAAGATTAGAGCAAAGGCCACAAGCACTTCGCAAAATATAGTAATATGACTGGTTGCCACTGGTACTACGTGGAGGATAAGTAGTCTTTTTTGTCAATGCTCTGCTGGTTTGTCTTTTCATTTTCGAAGGTGGTGGTAAGTGATTACTTTGACTTTTAAGGCAATCTCATGTGTACCAGACCAATATTTCAACCAGACCTACGTTACCGCTTATACCGCGGATAGACAATGGGGCTTAGTATGTTTTTCATGGAGTGGCTTGTTATAAACTCTTCGAAAGAACGATTGTGCTCAAATTTAACCAAACTTGAGCCAGGCTGGGTTGAGTAGTATGTTCTGACTGACTAGGTGCTCTGTTTGCAATGAGACTGCCTATCTAGGAAGGGAGTGAACAACACCAATAGTGAATGTTTGCCTTGAAATCATGGATGGCGACACTACTTTTGGTCAGTGATGCATCGCGTTCTACAAGTGTGCAGTGTACAGTACACGGGCGCTACATTTGTTCACTCATACGAGTTTCTCTACCGCCAAAGTTAAATTTATCTTACAGTTGCTGTTCATTCCAAACTGTTCCCCACTATTTAAACACTGAGTCCATTCGATGCGTTTTCGGTCCCCATAGAAAGAGGGGTTCTCAACTCTGATGACTACACAGGCCATATTAGGTCGAAGAGGAAATCGGGTTATATAATTTTACCGATCAAGAATTCCAAATATCGTTGCAATATTGAAAAGCCAGCGTTATAAAATCATTTTTGCCTTGTTAGTCCCAAGTGTATTTATGTCGCTGACTTCGGCCCATCATAGGCTGTCAGCTTCAAGCGACTGTTTTCGAACTCTTTCACTCTGTCTTAAATTATGAGATAACGTAAATGAGTACAAGAGTTCTAGTGATGTTCTGCCGCTGTTGATAATGGAACATTAGAATCCTGCTATCAACTCCAAATCCCTACGAGGAACGAAGCATTACTGATAGATAGTTTAGCAGATATGCTATTTCAGAAGAGACCCAGTTGCACAATTTCCACATTTAGGCTAGATGCGAATCAGCGACACAGTGAATTGGGTGGGTAATCAGGTTCAAGCATGACGTTTCTGAACTTTTGGCACAGCTTCGTAGCTCGGCTGGTAGAGGATTTAACACGTCTTAGCTTGCTGTTTCTGTCGCTGGTTCGAATCCAGCCAAATTTCAGATTTTTCTCAATCCGGTCTCTTCAAAATAAGCACCGTAAATTTCAGATTTGGTTATTGTGCGCCAATAGGATCTGCCGTATAGTTTCGCTGTTCTCCTCAATTATTCGATAATTAAACGATTGTCTACAAAAACGGTAATGAGTGTTAATACACTATGCACAAGTTGACTCATGTACGCAATTCTGCTATCCATCTAATGACTCGACAGTTTTGTCTGTTGTTGAGTAAGCAAAGTGTTGACGTAAAAGTCGCATACGGTCGAACACTAATTATCTTCATCAGTATGTCTCCTCATAGTTGCTAAGTTGACCGGTTTACGATTGTTATTCTTTGAAAAAAGTCCATAATAGCATGTAAGATGTCTTGCGCAATGACATTTCGTTCGCATCTCATCGGTTACTTTTACGAAATTAACATACACTTCATATAGTTAAGGGGCAAGCAGCTAGGCGAAATCAATCTAGAAATATTTGAAAAACAGTCAGTCAGGTGACCAAAGCGGAAGCAGTAAAATGCAACTGATTGATAATTTTGATGCAATAAGGGGGTGGTTAAAGATACATACATATTGAGTGGGGAATGTCAGATATGGTTAGAAAAAATCTACAGAAAACAAACAAGAGGTAAAATACTGTACAAAAAGTACCAGTTGCATTCTTACCAACAAAGTGAAAGGTTAGTCACCAACTGTTTCTGAGTGCATAAAGCGGGATTCAGTCGATGTATTTCGACGGCTTCCGCAATATTGAGAGCCTGCTTTAGCCTGGGTCTAAAGAACACTCTGAAAGCCGTTCTAGGGTCCACTGAGTAGCCGGTCTGTAGAAGGTGTTTTGTAATGGCACTGACGGCATAACCGACCCCCGAAATCAAAAGCCATTTCGGTATGTGTTCGTTGATAAGTGTGCCTCCTGGTTCTGCCGACGTATCTGCTTCCACAGGCACAATCAAACGTGTATACAATATTGGATTGAGCGAAAAAGGGCACCTTATCCTTTCTAGGTGTAGTTCGAACACGGGTGGTTTAATCCACGTAGACCAGTCGGGCGGCGTTGTATGTGCGCTTGAGTGCTGCATCTAAACGGCGTTTGATCAGGGCTGAAACATTATCACCTTTAAAAGGAAGAGTTAGATAGGCAGGCTTGCGAGGAACAGTAATGGGTGTAACCCGCGTTGTTTGTGGAGTGGAGTACTTCTTAATGAACCTTTTGGGATGACCATTTTCTATAAGCGTCTAATGCCTAGCTGCTTGCCCCCCAACTATATAAAATGTATGTCAGTTTCGCAAAAGTAACCGATGAGATGCGAACGAAATGTCATTGCGCAAGACATCTTACATGCTACTATTGGCTTTTTTCAAATTTATCGATGGGAACCATTGTTTTAAAATTTTATGGATTGTTATTCTATTAGACTAGGTCTGGTATGCATAGGCGGTTTCCGACATCGCAGCAACAATCGAAACACAAGTACTATTTCAGCCTTACATCTCTCTAAAATTTTGGGAACTTTTCAAAATGATTTGGATATATGGATCATACTGGTAGACTTGAATCACTGCGGAAATTTCCAACCCCGTAGATTTCCACTTTTGGTTCCTACTCAGGTGTGCGGTGCAGTTCCGGGTGCGTACGGCAAAATGTTTGGGACATACCAAGCTGTTCATGCAAAATAAGACACTGCTTCAACCGAAATCACTGTCAATAAATGTTAACGTTTCAATTTTGAATGAGACGCACAATAGCATAAACAATTATTCCGACTATGTTGCCATTTCGGTAGATTTATTTACTAGTATTTATTGCCCCATAGTGCATATTGATACGTTTGGTCTTTAAGCTCTGATTGTAGTCACGTGGCTTCATAAGACATGAAACAATTCGCTGCATTTCCTCTTTTTTCTTTCAGACAATCTGTTAGTTATTTTCTTTGCGGAAAACGAAATGGAGACCCCATAGCCAATCCAGGCAGGCTAGGCAAAAGTGTTGTTATGGCGGCTCTGTTCTTCTCAGTTAATGTTACCATTGTTTGTTTTGGGCCCAATTATCTGCACTATTTTTGATCAGGAGTCGATAAGCTAATCATGTTCCAAATAGGAAACTGAACATGAGAGCATTGCGACGTTCTCCGCAGTAACAGTACGTGTCTCCGGATCACTTACGAGCTCACAGGCGACTGGGTACATCTGAAGCGTGATATGCAGAAAAGAAGTTACGGGAAGCATGGGGTTAAATAGGTGAGCAGAATAGAAAGTCTGAATGAGACAAGAAAGCAAGAATGGTCAAATTTGAGAACACTGACCATCAAGTTGACCGTTGCGTCGGTGATACGCAGAATACAGCGGGTGTGCCAGTGTTCAGTACTCAGGACCTCAGCAGGATGTGTCACCGTTTTTGGTCCAGAAAATTCCCGCAGTGTCCAGAACTTTACTTCTATATCATTCTGAAAAGTGAGCTTAGTCTTCGAACAACTTCCGGATAATCAGTGATTTGGTTTATTGGTAAATTTCCCCTCCTGACTGAGAATCCTAGTCGAATATGGGCACAGTTATGTTCTAACAAGTAATGTGAAGTTAGTTTTATATCCATAAGGGTATCGTACCTCGGGTGCCACATGGATGTGAGACATCTTACGTGTATTGAAAAGAAACGTTCAACAAGAATGTTCATCTTCGAAGTTCATTATTAAGCAAATTTAACACAATTATATGAGTTCATTAGAAAGGGCAGGTAATGTATCAGTGGTGCCATTGATGTCAGCCAATTGGTTTAATTAAAGTTGCGTAAACTCATTCACGTAAGATGGACAAAGTTCGTAAGGGAACAGGTACATCTATGTAATTTTAGTACCCTAGGTTTGAATGGATGGCCTCGGGAGGTTCGGAATTTTAACTAGCTGTATTCAAACACACATTAATGGCGAGTGTGGACGAATTGTGACAGCCCCTTCGATGGTCAGCACGCGACTTTTAACCTGCTCTGAATGTATCCTGCGAACTTAGCAGTTGGATAAATCAGGTGGTTTGGTGCGACCAAATGGGCAATGATCGGAGACAGACAGGATGTGACTGATCTTTTCAATACCTACGTCGGTTGGTGCCGTTGGACGGGTTTAGACAGTAGGCAAGTTGTGAGGTCTAGGCAGCCTGTTTTACGAGGAAAACGTAACAGGAAGCACAGTAAAAGAAAACTATCTTCTGGCTGGGGAGTCAAAACTAGTGTGGAATTAAACTGAGATGATAGTAATTGTTACAGAGTTATTCAGTTGAGTTTTGTTGAAGCTATCACTCTTGGAGGTCAACAAAACAAAGAAAGTTTTTGTTTACAGTTTGCCAATTACTTCCTTTGTGTTCGTTAGTAATTGCCTACAAATACGCTATTTCACGTGGCCACTTTCAATATGTATGATGTACAACTTGTATTGCTATGTTTATAGTTTCGTTTGAACATATATTCCCAGCTCTACCCACCAAACATCGGATTAATCCCGTTTTGTCTTCACAGTACAAAACCATTCACATTTGCATATTTAACTATCTAAACCGCTTTACGCATTCCTTTGTATTGTGCCATCCACGTGATCAGACATGAAGATGGCTAAACATCCGATTCAGGTTCTAAGATGAATAGGATAGATTTGTAGACAAAGAACTGAAATGTTACAGTAATTCAATGAGACTTTCCAAATAATCAGCTACACATGTATTACGGCCCACATAACGTATACAAATAGGTAGCAGATTCTATACGGTCAGCCAATGAACTGCGCTGTAGCTTTTCCATGTAAATATGAACTACGAAAGAACCCAGTTTGACTCAGCTGCTGATCCGTCCTTCTGATAGTGTAAATTTCTAAAAGTTATGTTAGACAATCTTAATTTGTCTACTGACATCCTCACACTGGTACCACTGCTTTCAATATACTTTCCGAGAAATTAAAGCTTCTCACATAGCGAAATGTTTGCATAGAGAGAGAAAGGCGTGAGTTCAAGCGAACATCGCGATTATCTATCATGTTTAGTTGTTTCATCAGATTCAACGAAATTTTTCAGCTAGTTGCCAGTTCATTCTTAGTGCTGCCAGTTTAGAGTTGCTCCATGCTTTGTTTGGTTTTCCGTCTTTCTACGTTCTCGACAAAGTGGCCATTAGATGCTTGCTTTTTATCTGTTGTTCATTGATCATAAGGGAACTAAAAACGTCAATAAACTGATTTTTTAAATTTTATATCACCATGCTTTGAGGATGATGTGAAATCCAGCCGTTACGTTATCCAACAAATTGTATCGGTTTCCCATAGGCTTACAACGTACTTGTCGGACGTTCTATTTCATGGAAATATGTTCATATCTAGCCTCCCTAATGTGCTGCATACAGAAACTACTGAGATTTATTTGATATCTCACTCACACAAACTTCCTGCATTCAGATATTCTTCTGATGCCGTCGGCCTAAGAGATTGACAAGAAACGGAAGCCTTTCATTCAATTCTTTCAGTTTGTTTGAGGTTACGATTAAGAGTGGCTCAACTTAAATACAAAGATAACATTAATTGCCCTCCTTATTTCTGCTTTCGTATGTAGTAAATGAGCTAACCTCATCAAATGTGCATTGTGGAAATGGCGACTGCTATTCTTTAGTGTAGAAGCCCGTAACTGAACCTCAGTTCAATTGCTCTGGGGCTACTGACTTGGATACCCATCCACTACATATGAGAAAGTGTCAGTAAATATACTTGAGTCGAAATCGGCATGGGTACCATATAGAGCTGAAACATATGCTGTCAAGTAGGTTTTTAATTAAGTTGATCTCTGTTGGTGTTCCTCTTTGCTACATACTGTGCTGCAGAAAATAATCGAAACTCGTACAATTTGGACTGTGAAACGGGCATGTTGTTTACAGCTATACTCACTTATCCTGAATATCTGGACAGTATTTGAATTATTAAGTGGTGTGTAGCAAAAGATGCACAAACTCCAAATTGCATTCAAATGAACAACACCATAGGCTGAGTTTGGTTCCGAAACTGTGTGGTCACATTGGTTGCACTGGACTCCGTAAACACTCCTTGATACTGCTGAAACGATTCTTTACATGATAGTATATACTTCAAAAAACTGAACCGACCGGATTCTCTCCCTACATTCGCTTTTGTTCGTCCGTCCAGTTTATTACCATAAACTCTGTATGAGCACAACCGCTCGTCTTCTGTCAAACCCAAAATAAACATAAGTACATTCGAAGGGAGAAACCTCAGTGGTCACAAGACTATTTTATATCTGAACAAAACCGTTAGAACACGAAACCTGGCAGATGCAAGCATTTCGTATTGACTCGTCAGTACCAAATTTACGATAACATGAAACAGGTTTTTTATATCAAGCAGTTAGGGGAGCAGGGTGGATAGTCAGTTGGTGGTTTAGGAAAGGTCACTAAGTCCAGGGAAGAGTCAAGTTTACGAGCAACTGTTTCTGAACACACAAGGTCGGCTTCAGTCTATTGATTGCAACCGCCTCAGCAAACCGCAAGAATCTTGTATTCGCGTGACTTAATGTGATTCTGAATGCACAAATTGGGTCGATAACGTGATCAGTGGTCAGGACGTGTCTTGCGACTGAGGACGCTGGTTGCTTGCGTGTTTCAACCACATTGTCGTTCTTCTGTAACGTAGAGCTCTGCACCCATTTAGGCAAATGTTCCTTCACTCTGGAGATCAAGCACCTCTCGGTTCTGCCTATGTAACTTTCATTGCAGTTACATGTAAATTGGTGGACACAATGTGAGGTGGCACCGACAGACTGATGTCCTTTGACTGAAGGGACACGCAGTTTCTGGATCCAGGTTAATACACTGTTACTCTGGGTTAAACGTTCGTTTAATCGAATTCACCAGTCTTCGGGTTGGTTGATGCATGCAATTCTATATAAACCCTCTTTTTCCTTGCTGTGGCCACCTGTTGAGAAGGTGGTTCCTTCGCAAGACTATCCTGTGTACAGATTCGTCTTGCTCGTGCGAATATCTGCTAATGAGAACGAAGGCAAACCCTTCGTAAACTACCCAGACAGTTATCCGTATATTTGTTGACAACCATCAGTTTTCTGTAGAGATAGTTACAGAAATGGAGAAGAGATGAGAGGTTGCATACGACGGATTTTCCATCTGATGAATCTAGGAATCAGAAGGAAATCGAATAATTGCGGTATATGGAAGCAAATCCGTTCCAATCAAGCTGTAGTTTTATTTATCCAAAAGACGATAACCCAAGTTTATCAAGCAGGCTGATTCGATAGACCAATAAACGTTTCGTGCAAATTAGAAACAGAGTTTCTACCTGGCACATGGTGAGAAGAAGACACAAAGTAATCGGTAAATAAGACAACCGAAAATTTCGGAAAATATTCTGGTTTTGTCATCCAAAAACACGAAAGATACGGGATGAAGAGACGTTCAATGAGTTAATCTAAGATAATAAATAGGACTGAACAAACACTCAACCATGAGCTTGATATACAACAGGATAAGTCAGAAGTGATTAACAAACACTCACCACTCATCGTGGTTTCTCTCATCCTGACCTTACGAGGTTAACGCCGAATATTTAAGGCTTACTTCGTATTGCTAGGAACTCAGTTATTTTATTCAGTCTACTGTGTAACACACCTTCGTAGGACGGAGTGGAAAAACAGCGGTTGAGCGAAAACCGTGGTGCAAAGGAACACGAGATTGTACAAGCTAAACAATAAGCTTCTGTGGAACTAAAAGGAGTTTCGACCAATTCGTATAAAGTAACCAGCGTCCAACTTCAACAAATGTTGAAAGGATAAGCTTAGCCCATTTTAACCACGATAAATAGCCTGACTAGGCAAGGAGGTTGCTCCATTTGAGTGAGATCGAATAAAGACAGAAAAATGGTGGATCAACCAACTTTTTGAAAATAATAAACGCACCCGGATGGACTTCATGATTAAAAAGTAGACTTAGGGATTTGCACCACTGGAAATTATCACACAGAGCAACTTTCTGTTATTGACTCACATTCTGCGTGGTTTGATATGTCATCCTAAGGAGTGACCTCTGTGTCTATCACCGCAAATAGGTTCAGTAAAGAAATCACATCACAATGGACAAGCGATTAGGAAAAAGATGATATTTTGTAAGGCGTGAGACTTATTCGGTTTCAGGTCAGATGTTTCGCCGTTTGAATAATCAAATTATGATAATCAACAAATTCCAACTAATTTAAGCAGCAGGTTGCTGTGCTTCAAAAACTACATGTATATGTCCTTGTTTTGTCATTTCAAGAGAAAAATCGATGCATAACTGGCACTTGTACGTGAATTAGTGATTCCCTAATTAAACCGCTGTTCATTGTGAAAAGTGTCATCCTCGATTGGATGAGAAAGAGCTGTTCAAAAGTGTTGAGATGATGAATGAGTCACAGGCTCAGCTTGTCTCCATTCGGTACGCGTGTGACAACATCGTTTCCTCATTTGCAAATCAAACATCGGAACACTTCGACATCATCTATCTCGGTCACACACTGCTACTGGCAATTAAGTTAGAAAACGTACGTAAGAATAAATGGCCGTAACACACCACACACAATTCGGAATAGTTAAACTTCTACAGGGGCCATTCTGTGAATTCCAAGGTTGCGTGTATTTTGGAGAGAGATTGAGGATACCACCTGAAGGCATATGTGTTGTGGGTTTGTTAAATTGTTAAGGCGAATCAAAAGCTCAGGTTTTCATTATTCAACGCTTTTTGTCGAAATCTTATCGAGATATCCATAACTGATCTTTCAACGTGTTTACAACTTTTGCCGAATATAACTTTTTAAGGCAATGGGAGCTTTACTGGCCTCTGCAAAATCAAGGTTTCAGGAGAACTCAAATAAATCTGTTATAATTGACGGACTGTTTTATGCTCGTCCATTAAAAGTGAAATCCATCTTTGGTATGTTGTCTTCTTTCTAAATTGTCAAAATCTGATAGATCATATTTTATGTTTCTCGTTTATTTCTGTCTAGTTCAGATTGGATTGGATCTTGCGCATCCATAAAATGGTTTCCCATGTCTTTTTTGAAAACAATCACAATTTATCAATGTGCTCTGTATATTCGATTGACTTGTTCAAATTTGATAACTCAAGAAATTTCTGGCTTCCTTTTTCCAATATGCAAGTTTTTATGTCATACTTTCTATTACCAGTTTCACTTCAAATTACCTAAGGTGTTTTTTCTTCGTTTCAGCAATGTTACATATTCTGTTCTCCTTCGAATGCCTGCTCGCGACCGTTCTGTCCCAAACTCAGCCAATCATCGAAATTTTAGAAGAAGCCTCACCAGGGACTGTGCTCATTGATAACCTTCAAACTCGGTTCCAGTTTAGTCCAAACTACTCACCTACACTGCCGTATGCAGCGATCGGAAATCCTTCTAGTCCTGGAATTGCAAGCCTGGAAATAAGACCACATCGATTCGGTGGTAATTTGCAACTTGTTATCAAGGACGGAAGTCGTGGCCCTGATAGGGAGGAACTGTGTGACACACGGCAGATACCACGGTCTCAACATCCGCCTCCCTGCGATATCGCTTTGGTTATATTGCACGGCGACCGCCAAAATCCATCTTATGCTAAACTAACACTTCGAATTCTGGACATAAACGACAATACACCGGTATTCGCCAAAGGTGATATTCTGGAAATCAGAATACCAGAGGATTTGCCAGACTCTAGAGACAGATCATCCTCGATGTATGCCGCTTACAGTAAATATGACCGTCCTACACACACAATCTCACTACCAACAGCCTTTGATTTAGATGTGGCTGAAAATGATATCAAATTTTACCGACTCACAACCATCTCAGGTCACGAAATAGACGAAACACAAGTTACTCTGGTAAACAATGGTTCTGGAATAGCAGTGGATAACTCTCGACTCAGCCCAACTGAGGTTCGAGGCACAGAGACACCAGCTCTTCAAATCACGGGGCAATTAGACCGAGAAAAGCAGAGTGACTTGTGGTTTCATTTATTGGCACTGGACGGAGGTATCCCGCAACGAACAGGCACGCTGAGCATTCACTTAATCGTGACGGACCTTAATGACAATCGACCCAAATTTCGAAAGCCGGTCTATCATCAGCCGACGTTTGTGCTAAACGCGGAACCTTACAGTAGCCCGGCAATGGGTTCTGATGTGCTTCGGATTGTGGAGACTTTGCCAGTAGGTACCGAATTGCTTACCTTGACTGCTGAAGATGTGGATGAAGGTATAAACGCACAGGTGACCTACCGTCTTCGCGAACCGCTCGCATCTGAACCAGATGCCGCGATGGCATATCAGAGTTTCGCGCTCAGTCGTCGAAATCATAGCGTAAGCCTGCGCATTGCTAGACCGTTGGACGCCGACAGTCCACATGGTAAAATGTGGGCGGATGGTATGAATAGGCAATTATTTGGCAATTTAGTACACCTTACTGTTGAGGCCGTGGATGCAGGTTCGCCGGCACTGACCGGAACTGTGACAATCCCCATTCTTATTGAGAATGTAAACGATAATCAACCAGAAATCGCCGTCCAATTTACAAACCCGATCCAACTCAGCTCCCCGTCTTTCAACCGTAGCAGCACAGATTCGACCCAGGCGGGAAGTTTACAAGAGAATCTGACCGGCCCTAACACGGTAGCTCATCTGACTGTGACCGACGGCGATTTATTGGCACCTTCCTTTACCACGAGACTGTCATCATACAATCAACCTCGCGATAACGTGCGATGTGAGGCGAACGACACACGATTCTCGTTGGACAAACTGCCTTCAATGTCGTCTCAAATAGCATCTGATCAAGGTAGCATGGCTCACACAAGTCTGTCCTTATATTTCTACCGCCTCTCAGCCCTAAAAATGGTGGATCGTGAAGAAGCTGAGTGGATTCACGTACAAATCACGTGCATTGACCAAGTGGGAGCAGAGTACCCACAGTACGGTTTCCCTACAACCAGCACCTATCTGTCCACAATCCAGCTTACCGGAAGCGTAATAGTAACGATCAAAGTTTTGGACGTTAATGACAACGCACCAAAGTTCACCAAGGAAATTTATCGGTATAGTGTAATGGAGACACCGTCGAATCCCTCTTTATTTGGCAACAAATTTACCTCGGACACTGCACGAGTGTTAATTGGACAAGTGCATGCTGTGGACGCAGATGAAGGAGCAAACGGCCTAATTCACTACAAACTGCTAAACAATCCACGTGATGCGTTCCAAGTGGACACCATCAAAGGAACAATCTGGCGTGTTGGACCATTGGATCGTGAAAAGGATGCTCATTTTGAACTGAAAATTGAAGCACATGATCAAAGCACTCCTGCTCTGTCTAGCACCTGTCTGGTCGAAGTGAACGTACTTGATGTGAATGATCATGTACCTTACTGGGTTCCCATCGGTCTTGAGGAGGAAACGGGGAAATATCGATTTGGAAGGTCTGAAGACGGTGTGTTTTATTTCTCTGTCTCAGAGGACACTGAAGTAGGCCAGACCATTGGACTGTTGCGAGCGTTTGATGTAGATGGAATCACAGAAAGTGATTGGACGCAGATCCCTACTGACATACAGGCACCGAATACCTTTGCGAACCAACTTGCCTTGAAGAGTGACAGTGCAATAGTCTATCAGTTAGAGGCAGTAGAGGATGCCTCAGCTTTTGTCATCAATCGACGCACCGGTGAGCTACGCCTTAATCGAAAGCTAGACCGTGAAGCAAGGGCGCATTATGAATTAAGGGCTTTTGCTATAGATAATTCACCGGCATCATTGTCCACACCATTGCCATATGTGGGTAATGTCGTCGCATCCAACCGTCCCTGGGAAGCAATACAACCAATTAGATACACGGCCACAGCAACAGTCATCATAACCGTGCTGGACGTGAATGACAATTATCCACAGTTTGAATCTCCCCTAATTGGGCAGGAATTCCACATTGAACCTGGGAGTTCGTTGGCCACGCCGGGCACCACACTGTTCACAGCTAAAGCATATGACGCAGACAACGGGGAAAATGCCACAGTCCGTTATGCACTAGAAGGCGGTGGTTACGGTCTGGTTGAAATCGATTCAACTACCGGCATGTGTTACACACGTGAGCCGATACAGCAGGGCACACTGATGAATTTGCTTGCAAATACTCATATATCACTAACGGAACATTTGCAAACAGCAAGTCGGGGGAGTGTTGAGGAAAGTAAAATTCAGGGTGACACGTCAAATATAGCGCCAGAGGGTCGCTCATTTAGTGTCAGTCTTGTCATCATCGCCTATGACCTAGGCACACCTAAGCAGTTAAACAACTCCAGAACAATCCGTCTTGTATGGAGTGTTGGCAGTACAAAAGACACACAATCAAGCTATCCCCACAACGCTCTCCTTGGCGGAGCTTATGGACAAAGTCTACTTTTCAGTGGTAAATGGAATCGCACAGAACGCATCATCATTCCGTTGGTGATCGGAGCTTTCTTGTTATTGTTTCTCATTTGTGGAATCCTTTTTGGAATCGCGCGCCATCGTAACAGACAGGGCAAATTGCAATTGACTGACAAACTACGAAGATCACCTAAACATCAACAGCTTGGTTCGCCACCATCAGAGCTCAACCGAGTAAAGACGCGGGGGAAACTCGGTCGCTGGAGATGGTGTATTCGAACAGGAAGAAGTCAGCTGGTACCTATCAGCAACGTCAGTGATAAACTTGAGCGAAGAGTGACACAGATCATGGGAAAAAATCAAACAAATCTGATTGGCTCACCGATCTATGACTACCAGACTAGACCCATGTCCAGGGAACAATTCACACGGCGATGTGCAACCGCAATAGAAAATCCGTTGCCAGACACAATGCAGTCCTATCTGCCGGGTGAGCTAAAATAATTTGTCTGTTTTGAAACTTCTGTTGCACTGGACGTTTGATTCTAAGAATGAATGATTGAGTTATATTAGTGACAAAAGAGTTATAGGTAAATCACCAACCTTCGTTCTAATTAGAGACTTGGCTTTCTTGTTGTAAAGTTGAAGGAGTACAAGAATGAGGAATCTGAACTTCTGCTCTACTTAACTTGCAGTCAACAGACATGTCAATAATGCACTTGACGCACTCCCGGAGATGAAATTTCTGCCTCGAACACTTGCGAGATATTAGCAGATCGGGAAACTAATTGTGGAACTTTTTTGGCCCATCCGTTAGAATCCATCTGATGTATAAGTTTTTACGTACAATCCGTAACATTGCCAGGCGTGTACCCTTTTACCGTAGTAGTAGTAGTAGTAGTAGTAGTAGTAGTAGTAGTAGTAGTAGTAGTAGTCCCTTACATGTCACAGCAGTTTGGAGGCATTCTTTACCTGGACAGTAAAGCACACCTGAAAGGTGATTCGTTGCCACCCTAAAATGTGAATCAAAGGTAACTCGTTGATAACAAACCCGATCGTCAAACACTTAGCGAAGACCCCAAACCATGTCACGTGTGATGTTTGAACAAAAACGCTGCACAATATACAGCTGGCAACCTGCCTACTTGAGTTAGGATCATTATGCCAGACAAAGCTCGATGTATCTTTGTGGCTGGTCTCGTAAAGAACGATGTGTCTATCTTTTCCCTATTGAAGGTATCTCTGTCAACTATCCAGAATAAAGCAGGAAAATCAAGAGTGTTTTACTTCCCACCCAATCTCACTGTTCCCCAGTTACACTATTTTTAAGAAGCGATTAAATAATCAGTGGAAAACATTGGGGTAAATGGCATTTTCGATCTTTATGATAGATTGTGCCATCTACTAAATCCACGAAACTTTCGCTCAGGCTAGCACGATTGTTCAGCGGCACCGGCCAAGATGACTGTTGCCTCTTTTGACAAAAAGTGAATGACCCACCGACTGCGCTTGTTACAGCAGATGCCCAATACAGTTCATATGCTTCACTGGAAAGTTGAGCGGATCATGGTAGTTATAGTGAAAAACAACTTGGGACCTAATCCCGTCCTCAACTTTCCGGCAGCCTCCTAACTAATACGGTAAGCAAGGCAGTAACTATCCAACATAACGTGTGCAGATATACTGTTTGATGTGTTAATCAGACGTCTCTGAATCGAAATCACCATGTGAAATATATTATTCACAAGGGCCCTAAACAGTGTTGTGGTAAAGCTCCCAGTTTGTTGATACTTATATACAGCTACCATTACCATGCTTAACAAAATTTTCCTGAAAACTTCCCACTGCTGACTGCGCACGCTGGCCATTGTGTAACCCTACTAAGATTCTGCTACATTCTGTCACCACTTACACCAGTGGATGGTTGAAGAGAACAGCTGGCATTCTGTACCAACATATCCGAGGTTTGTTCCAGCTGGAAGAGACGTGAACATGCATAGAGTTGGTACGTGAGATTATTCACGTACAGTAAGAGAAATTTAAGAAAGGTTTTCTCCCTAGATGCCATAGGTTTGGGATGCTAAGATGACTCATATTATCAGTCGAGATGTTGATAGTTTGTCTCGAACTTTCTCTCATTGTTAGTGAGTTGCCAAAGCCTGTGATTCATTTGCGGAACGCTGTATTACACGTCGAATGTTTACTTGGTGGAGAAATTTTAGCATCTTGTCAGGTACCTACTACAGTGTTGTTCGTTCATGAGTCAACAAAACGGCCGATTTTACTGAGCTGGAGAAAACAAAAAACATCCCCACTCTGGTGTTTTTGCTGTTTTTCAACCTGATTGCAAATCATTAGCCCAGCGGATAACGAACAACTGATGACGTGTATAATTCACATTGAATTACAGCGGTACACAATACATACGTTCCACTGTATAACGCAGTTTTAAAGATGAGGTTAGTTAAACTCAGTGTTCTATGCGACTCAGTTTTCGTAACACCTGTCCAATACTCGCACATGTTTGGCAAAACACATTACGAGATTAGATTATAAGTACAAATCGTCAGCTGAAGAACCTGAAACCGGCTGTGGTGGCACTAAAGGCACCAACTGATGAGGTCAGGGTGTAAGACATGGGTGATAAGACATGGAAGAATTAAAAGCCTACAAAAGCTGTGGTGTGTACCAGGCTAGCAGAACGGCCCAGATGCTTCCAGGCTGTGATTACTCAGTTGATGGTGTCTCGATGGGGTTTTTGCGTCGGTCATTATCTTATACCTGGTGTCATTAAGCTTATCAATGAGTATATGATTGAAGACTCAGAGCGTTGTAACATAAATATTGCTCACAGTAAATAGTTGGTTTTGTCTTCAGATACAATTTATGACTAACCAGATTCTAAGGTATTTTCTAGATTGGAGTTATACTAGAGTTAAGAGCACATTTATATGCTAGGATGCAATAGCTTATCACAGCGAAAGATAACTCAGGTTTGATCTCGTTTTAATTTATGCATTTCACACACTCCATACACTTATTCATACATACATTGTCTTATTATCAGTGAACGAGAGTGAAGTGGCGCCGATAAATTATCGGGAATTTTGAGGGGGGGATGAAGTGAACACAGCCATGTGATCATCCTGATCGCATTTAGTTGGACTGTCCAATCATACGTAAAAGAATCAATGACTCAAGTCTTGTTCTCCTCATAGGCCCTACATAAATTAGTCAATCAGTCGAGGTCGATCACTAGGAAGTAATTCTCAAGTAGGTCCGGAAACAGTTCGATTCAGTCCAGTCGATGGGCACACGAAAATTTGTATTTTCAGTGTGGTTGAAGAGAACCAACGGAAACCTATGATTACATGTGATTAGTAAACATCCAGCGATTATAGACAATAGTCAAAAGCCGGTTAATCAGATTCGCTTTGATGCTAGCTTCCACGCAAACTCTTACGCGCTTAGTAATATGGTAAGTGATGTTGGTTACTAGTTATTCCTCTAATAAAAGAGATCGGATGAGAACAACTGGAAGGACTGTGGATTCTTTGAAGGCTGTAAAATGTAATAACTATGAGTGACTAGTAAATAATTATAATAAGCTGTGTATTACACAGACTTTCAAAGGTTGCTAAGTTATTATGCGTTTTCTCTTCGGTGTTCTGTTGAAATCTTTTGACCGAATATTTGTCCCAACACAATTAAGGACCTGTTCGTCAAGGTAGTATGTTTTAAAACACTTTAAAACTTTGGCTGGCATCGCCTATCCCTTTATGCAAATTTGAAAGACTACTACAGCTGTGCGCATCTCACGGTCTGTATATTTCGAGCACTGCATTCCAACACAGGAAAAAGCACTTGGAGACCTCCGTGTGCTTCTCAGCCGTGGGTACAGTTGGATCGTATAGCAGTTAGTTACAGGTGGAGCCAATCTGTTAAGGACTGTCGTGCTTTTTGAAGCAACCACCTGCACTCCGACCATGCAGTTGTGCGTGTCCGTTTCGTTTTGTCATTTGCCCAAAGGACTTACGCTCGTAAACGCAAGGTGTTTAACTGGCATTCGAGCGATGAGGATGTGAAGAACGCTTACCAAAAAGCGTTGGCAGAGAAGTTGCCCAGTTCGAGTCAGGTGAAGGATCCTAACGAACACTGGGAACAAATCGCCGGAGCTATGAAAGCGTGCAGTGAACAGGCGTGTTCCGAAGGAGCTGGTCACTTTCGACAGAACTGGATTTCCGTCACGTCGATAAATCTTATGCACAAGCGTCGGTCTATTCCAAAGGGTTCTCGATATGATAACGACCGTCGAGAACTTAAACGCATGCTGACTTAAAGCTTGCGCATAGACCGTGAGCACTACTTGGTCCAACAATC
>QNGE01001958.1:0-70484 GCA_008508345.1 Paragonimus westermani | reverse complement strand
TGATGATGATGATGATGATGATGATGATGATGTTGAATTTTCTCGTAACCTATTATTTGTTACCCTTTCCCGCAGCATACCTCACCAGTTATTTGACAAATTTTCTTTCATTATTGTGCTCCGGGTAGGATTGTCCCCCATCACGAATGTGATCTGCAGGAAATCTTCTTCCCGTATATTGGTGAACAACTTTCCCCATCATCATTGTGTGGTTGATAACACTGGGGTTTATTGAAACACTCCTGATTGATTTGATTTCGTTTTCACTCGCATAAAATCGTAATAGTTGATAATTCTCTGCGGAAAGATGATGGATATCCCCGACAAGGATCCCGTTGAATATACGGCATAAAAATGGTATATAAATTTATATAATCTTGGACAATATCCTGGTATATTCGAACGCAACAGACGCCATTGGCGGGCTGGACACACAGGCCTTATTCATATGCTTCCTGGTTCTATTCCTTCGGTTTTCACCGGGTACGTTGTGAGTGAGTGAATTCACAAGTAGTTTACCGCAAGCCACTTGTGGTGGTTGTTAAGTGTAGGTGTTCTTTGGCTCCGGTCATTGCGAGGGTCTACTCCGAAACTGATGCCGACAATCACACCTAACGACTAAGCCTTTTGAAACAATGTCTCCCCGATACATACTTGACGGTGGAGTTAACAACACTAGTTTCCCATTTCACTGCATCGTTGCAGACGCGCACTACAGTTAATTACATCTATATTGCAATATCAGGCTGCTCGTCAACGGACCAGCGAATAAAGTCACAGACGTAGAACAATACAGGAAAGAACATACATTAGTTTGACTAAAGACTGTTCCAATGACAATGACAATGTGATAAGCAACTCGCGCTGTCTGCAGAAAGTGGGTTGTATTGTTTTGAGAGCAATTTTTCCGAATCGCGGTAATCGAGTGTCCCTAATCAGCCAAACGACTTAGAAAACCTCGAAAGTGTTCACCCGGTAATGTGCATTAAGAGGATTTTGTGCAAGCTAAGTCTAGGCTTTGGTTTCGTATTGATGTTTTACTCGATGTTTAACCTGTTAAACGTCCAACCAGTGTAACTGATCATTCGATTACGTAAATGTCTCTTCGCTCTGTCGTTGGGCGAGTACTTGTATCCAAATTGACATATTCAATTTGAATTGCACTGGAATGACAACAAATGTATAAACTGGGTCATTAAGACCCGAGTTGTGGTGGAGGTGATGGCAGATATGGCTGAGTACTAAACGCACTGTATTGTACAACCTGGTCGTATGATGAGTGTGTTGTTGTCATCATCATCACCTTCGAGAAACAGCTGTGGGAAATTTTCGTACCAGTTGCATTGAACGGCGCCTCATTTGCGACGCCAGATTTCCAATATGTTTTTATAAAACTGTGAAGGCTGTTATCCTTACAGTTGTTAAATAGCAACGCGCGAATTTGGCTTCAGGTTGTCTGCTCTACATGGTCCACGTGTCATACGAAACCATGTTATCATGACAGTATGTCGAACCGGAACAAAACCATCGAATTGCAGATGTTGGCCGAACTCCGTGCTCTTGCGGTTAATTGACCTTGATTCGGAGCTGTCGCTAGTGTGGCAAAACTTCAGATCAAGAAACGGGATGTATTCGTTTCTTTCAGCTTCAAACGTGGCCCTTATTTTCAGATGAGGCCGACCGAAATGTAGGACAAACCGTAAATTACTTCAATCGTGTTCGCCTATCATCAGAACACAACGCATTGCGGCGACAAAGCCTTGTACATGTAATCCGCGCTTGTGTTCGTTACTTCGTATAAGAGATGTCAGCCAGAACATGTCCAAAAGGGATGTCATGACGACGCCATCAATTTGTCTATATCCATCTCCCATAAAGAGTTTCGCATTTGAAGTGCTAAGTGGCAGCGTACCTCCTAACTCTGAGTGAAAGTCGTAGATAGACCCACTTCTTCGTAGCAATTTTTTCGATCGTATTAATAACCTCGCGTAGAAGCCTGTTGGTAAACTGTGATTGGACGTCTGCCATAGCCATGCGTTTTGGTGGAATGTTTTGGTTTGGCTGCAAATGAGATCATTCAAAATTATCCAAAATTGTTCCACAGATCGTGGCTGATCAGTTTCAAAAACTCGGCCAACCACTTGACTACTTTATGTTAAGGTACACTGATCATGTAAACAGTGAGACTTAGCGGTACATCACCTGTATGCATTTGGGCATTTGAGTTCGTGAGCTTCTCCCTTCAATTCGTCGATCGGATTATCATCAACATGTACTTCTGTATCTCTGTATTTTACTTATGTTTTTCGAAACGAAATCTGCTTTAACCTTGGTAAGACTGGAAGGAAGTTCAGGAATCCCCAGTATGCACACAGATTTATTAATTAGTTCATCCTTATCTGAACGAAATATGACAGTATCCACGTTTTTACTCAATTTCTGAATGCACCGAAGTGTTCTTTCGTCAATAACAAATGTTGTTGGGTGGTGCTGGTTTGAAATTCGCCGGACAGAGCCGGCCCGTTTATCATCTGAACCGGTAACCTTCAACAGTATTAAAACAAGCCCTGACGATAGCATTTAACTTCGTACGGTTGGGACAAACTAGACCGCCTTGGATGCAGTTCATCCATTGATGCTTGATACATTTGAACACGTTGGCAATGGATACCTGCATAGTTTTGTTTACTCGTCGTGAAACTTTTTGCTTGTTTCACCCATATGAGCACGTTATATATGTTAACCAATGTCGTGTTTGCACGAGTTCGTTAGGTGAGTATGACAATGGCTCACACTTGTGACTCACAATTCAAATACCTGATTGTCGTTAAAGTACGCCTTATCAACTGACCATGAAGTTGTTCGTATTCCGCTTGCCATCGCGCAAACAAGAATGTGCAAAGAGCTTACGCAACAGAAAATGTGAAATTTGGTTAGGTTTTCGATCGGAGACCAGCTTCTGCCAGCATGACAAGTCCATCAGCGTTCGTTAGGCCATGTGAGATGAAATATGTTTTAACTGATCACAGAGTGCCTTGAACGCCACCACTCTGAGATGGAGAAGGCCACATTTTATTTACTTACTTGTTAATGACAACATGAATGGTGCTTGAGTGAGAATTGCGGATCCACATAATCAAACCATTTAAACCTGCAAGCAATAACGTACGTGGCTCAAGGTAACGCCTGACTTTGGTCCATACAGAACGATATATTATGTTTACGCAAAAGCGTAGACATCAGCTTCCAATTTTGTGGCCAACCTCCATCACCTGTGAATTTTGCTCGGTAAATGTGCTGGAAGTCGTAGATTAAAGTCGAGTGATCGTGAAATTGTGGATAACAAGAAATAAGCTTTAGGATACTAGTCCCATGAAGTTTCTGCCGTCAAGGCCTCTTAACACAAGGTGCACCTATCAGACAACTTCACTTATTAAAGCAACGAACCACGTTGAATTATTCGTCGTCCAGACATTTAGTGTTGCCTCTGAAGTGTTGAGGCAGAGCAGTTTGTGCTTTCTTATAAAAAGGGACAATAGTGAAAGCGTACACGTCATGCTCTGTCCTCAGATTGCACTAACTGGTTCTCAAGCAACGCCCGTGGCAAACGTTCAGGTAAAATCAGGCGGTTTGGGCTTCGTATCAACACCTAGTCCGCCTAAAATTAAACCGACAGTCTCTTAAAAGCCTCACTTTGACTCCGTATCTACAGCACCAGATATGTCTTGGCCGTTAAAATGCACATATCACAATTCTGATTCCAGGATCTCAGGTCCAAGTGGTATCACGAAGTGTCAGGGGACTCCGACTCGCATAAGTACCAACGTGGCACCGTTACCCTCTACTGAAGCAAGTGAGATGCCAATGACGAGTTGCAGAATACATGGAGGATGAAAAGTTTTGCACACAATGACTGTAAAGAACAGACATCGGCAGTTCATAGTCTGACAGACTATACGATGGAACATTTCTCAAGGAATTTGGCAATACGAAGCTCTCATCTAAAAGCTCCCGTACCATCCAGTCAGCAACAGGATGTCATAGAGATGCATTGAGATTTTTTAAAAATAGAAACAAACAAGTGTTAAACTGATGGGACAGGAAAGAACCCTAATGAACAAATAAACTGAAGAATAGAAACGAAGCACACAGTTACGCTTCGTTAAACATTTGACACAAAAACTACGGAAGGAAAATACAGTTTCCTCCTTTCGAAACAAGCTTCAGACACACAGTGGTGCCAAATAACATAATAGCCAATGGTGATGTTACGTGCTGACTGTGAGTTAGGAAAATGCATAGCTTTCTTAATTCATGGCGTAGCTGAATAAATCTTGCTTGCACTTCCGACGTTGGGCACACCGTTTAGTTTTAATAATCATCTTGGATAGCAGACGAGTGGTGTTGCGTATTCCACAGCCGTAAGCGTTTGATAATAAGAGTTCCTGTTAACTGTAGGTTTTGTTAATTAAATGCCTTAGTGAAATAGACCTGTGTTCTTAGATTTCGAAAAAAAGCATATCCGTTAAAACTTTTAACGGGTAGCGTTAAAGAATATTCTGGACACTTACCCAAGTAACGCTGAACAAAACAGTTATAGCTGCTATATTCGCGATCTCTGATATCCTCTCCATAGCACCGTGGTAAATTCCTGGTCTACAGTGTTGAAACGAAGTGCACAAGCCCGATCAATCAAGTATCAGCACTTTCAACCAAAACCTAATAGCGTTGTCTTTTTTCACCAGATTGACCTGCTGGTGTGTTAAGTACAACTGACCGAAATGAAGCAAAGGTGATACCACAAATTCTTACCATACAGTCGGCTGGTCCGGTTAACCTCTACGTCAGTCGATTCCGGTAGCTATTTGATTTCCACTGTTTTCTTGCATTGTACAGACCCCTTTCGCATGCTCAATTGTCGGGAAGTCACAGCTGTTCTCAACGATTTTGTACTGAAGATGTCAACTTTATACGTCGTCCTGCTAATGTCTGGGTGGGGTTAAGACAAACGGATAGACATAACCAGCTCAATCGCTTCTTCCCATAGACAAAAGTATACCAGATGGTGTGGGGAGGTCTCCAAACATGTGATGAACCTGTGCATGTCACATAGGTCTGAGCAATGAATGATTCTTATAAGCACTTAGTCTGTCTTGTCCGTGGGACAAATTGCTCAAACGGGCTGAGTTAGAATACTGAGGTACTGAAGATAAAGAAGGTGAGAGCAGACACAAGCATTATTTTGTGTCAGTCAGGAAGGTGTGTGGGGCTAGGGGCTACGAGTGGGTTGTAATGATCAACGTACGTATGCTATTCCCATACACAGAGGACTGTATCTACACACACTGTCCGAACAGTGTTGTAATGACATATGGCCTATTCACCCGCCCATTGTTTTTACAGGGTCATAAAGCCGCCAACTGTTAGTGTTTCTCTACTCAAAGGGATTGTTGGACAGTCGGAATGTGAGTGGGTTGAAAACAAAACAATGCACTTTGGGCGTCCGGTAATCGTTTGTGTTGTTTCTTAGTCAGTAGTCAGAAATGGGGCGATAAGATAGCGAATAGCCTGATGACGATGGCGATGGTTTAGTCCTAAACAAACATGCTTGTATCACAATAATATGAGAGGCAGCTAGTGCAAGAGAATACAGTAGAAGATGTGAGTTATTTGACTGTATAATCTCTCAGTGAAAGTGTTCAGCGTGCTGGAGAACAAATAGGTGAATGATGTAACGATACCAACACAAAGACCGGAATGTACAAGTTAACCTTGTATTGTGAAGCTGTGACATTTCTATTGGCATTCCAAATATAGTACGAATGAAGTTGCGCAGTTTGGGCGACGTGTTTAACATGTTATTGATAAACAGATTAGGTATAACACAGCGTTACGAGCAAGTTGCAATACTCTACGTTTCAACCACCTCGGGTGGCCTTCCTCAGGAGTGTTGTAATCGAAATCACATTGACAGAGGAACAGAGGTCACATGGGATTTGCCGTGGTTAGGTCAGTTTGTGGTGCATCTGACCGGATTGGTCTAATCCTTTGCCCATTAATTGGGGGTGAGACAGATGTAGATAAGACGCGTCCGTGTCTGGTGCTCTTTATCTATCTACGCCACACTGCAGACAGGGATTTGCTATCATTGCGATTAACACAAGCGTGCCGTGTGTAACTGGTGAGAGGGTCAGCGCAGCACCGCTCCGCATAGGAAGTTACACCCTTGTGAATCACTCGGGCTTGATCAAAACCTACGTTGTGATTCTCTAACAGTGCATGTAGTGCGATGGCCGAATCCTCATCTAGCTTCTGAAGTTGATAGGCGTGTTTAGGTGGAAAAATCATGTGCCTCTTGTGTTCGGCAACACGCACTTTCAGTTGTCTACTCGTCTCTTTAATGTGGCTGGCATTGCAGTCACCGCATTTGATTTCGTAAACCCAGTCTGTCTGGTCGCCCATAGAAACTGGATCCTTAGGATGCGTTACCTGTCGTTCTAAGATATTGTCTAACCGAGATACAGTCCGGATAGAGTACTCAGAGAGAATGGGCGGATTTTTTCAGATGTTTGTTCACGATACGGTATTTGCGCAGTGAACTTGAAAGTTCTGTTCGTTTTGGTCTCTCCTTTAGTGGACATGCGCTTAATTGTGTTATCAGTAAATGCGTTCTGATAGTGATTAGCGTCTAGCATTTCTTTGATATGAGAAATATCTGTTGTTCTGGAGATCTCAGTGGTGCACGGCTTATTAACTCTGTTGACGAGTGATTTGATGACCGCTGTCTTCATACCAATTGGATGGGAGGAGTTGAAGTTCAGATAACGGCCAGAATGGGTTGTTTCACGGTACACAGAAACTTGAAATCTCGGTTGCTCGTCAACATTCACTAGGAAGTCTACAAAGTTCAGTGAGCGCTCATCGGTTTCCGTTTTCAGTGTGAATACAATGCCGTTGCATTTTGAGTTAAGAAACTGTAGGAATTGGTCGAGAGCAGTCTGTTTCACGACACATTCACACACAGTCACTTACAACTTCACGATTATCATTGTGTCATGTTATTCAGTATGTACATACCGAATAAAAGTCATAAACCGAACTTTTAGCTGAAAAATGTGATGTAAAAAGTCTAGATTTTCAAAAACGGCAATTTTATAGGAACAATAAAGGTATTTTACTGAAAATGGTGTTGCAAAGTCTGCTGTATATAAATTCAACAGCACTCGCAGTTGCTCGCAACGTTTATAATTCCATGGATTTCTTCCCTTGGTTTAGTTACAAAAGCAGAACTAAGCTTACCATGGTTTCATGAGATATTCGTGGTGGTCACTGTGGTGTTTAACTCAGATTTAATCTAACCGAAGTATCAAACGGAAAACCCCCAATCAAACTCGCTCGCATGTATTGTTACTTTGCATCGTTTAGCTCACTATAGGCAGAACACTGGTGCTAGATATTGCAATCATTTCCTACCGATCGTTGTTCCTTTGACTGAAAACTTCTGCTTATGCTCACACATCCATTTTCTTTGTTGCTTTCAACATTCAATACATTGACATTCTCGCTATATCTGACAAAACTCTATTCGTACTTGTCCAGTTTTACCCCATTTGGATTGACTATTTTCATTTCCATACTGGCGGAATAACACTTCAATTCGGTTAAACAAAACGCCTTTTATGTTACCTTCTGTGGTGATTGTAAAGGTTAACAAGATTATGTTTGGGAGTTGATGTTGATCACCGTAAGATCAAGAACCCAGCAGATAACGGGCTCACAGTTCCCGCCTAAGATTCTTTATACTAAAATCTCTCGCTTCTAATATGGACAATACCCAACGGTTCTTAATGCTGTAGGATGGTTCGGATGTTAATACGAATTAACAGCACGTATATTTGATTTCGAATAACATGCAATTCATTCGTGGAATCTGCAAAATTCACCTTCAGAATAGAGTAAACCAAAATACCAGGTGCAATATTGATTATTATTGACAGAGTGAGGGAGGTGGAACTTCTCTCAAAGTTGCAGAGCAGCAAGCTGTCAATGGTAGCCACCGACTTCTTGTTGTTGATGAACACAACGTTTCTTCATCAGTTCCGATTAAATCTTCAAAGGAAGTTAAAAGTAAGAAAATTTCACATAGTCCATCAGCAGATGTGTTTGTTACACGACTTGATTTGTCTAATTGTCTTCAAACGCGCACTCCGTTTTGCCATTTGTAGACTGTATTCCAGTGACGGAGGCGAACTTCCAGGATACGTTTGAGCATAGAGAAATCGGTCATATGCTGATTAATTCGGTGAGTTGACTATCTTTACATGAAACATGGAGTGTATTTAACAAGGCGGCACAGCACTTTTTCACCAGTCGTACATACGTAAGTAACGAAAATAAGCGGGAGATATATAGGAAACGATTTAGTGGATCTGGATAGTGATGAAAGATGCTGACAACCAAGACCCAGACAAGTCGAAAGTTGCAATAAATAGTGTTGACGTATAAAACACTGTTTATCGACAGCCGTTCGTTAAAGTTTCCTAGAGCATCTCAAGTTGTTTCATTTGCTGAAGCGGTTTACACAAAAATATCAAAGATTCAATCAGCTGGACGAATGAGGTGACTGCTTGACATAAGTGGAAAAGAACAGCTAGTCATCAAAACGCCTAATCGTAATGGAATCATTTTCAACATTTTGTCCAGACTGACTTTACCTCGGAAGCACAACGCGCACTTGAACGAACTTACCGTGTTATGGTTAAGTGTACCGTAGAAATGCGGCCTGTGTGCACACGTTCAATCCTACACGCATAAAATCCTGCGTATTGACGATGTTACCTCGTCCGATGATGAAACGTTTGCAAACTAAATGCCACTCTCGAAGAACAGTCGAAAATCATATAAATGATCTACCTCAGCGGTCGAATCACAGGTGCTCAATCTGATCAATCCACTATCATCTTCGTCTTCCTTGTTCTTGTCTGACTTACAAATATATGCGGGTTTGACAAAAAACAATAACTCTCACTAATTGTTCTTCCATAATGAACTACCTGGTTGGCGACATCCAGTTCGGATTAGCCTGTCACAGTGACCGAAACTAAAAGTCACCTGCGCTTAACCGTCACCACAATTGGTTTGTGTCACACCACATGCGGTTCCACCCACACACCACCTATCCATTATAAACCCGAAGGAATAAGACAAGGAGGTGTGTGAGTGGGACCTTTGTGTCCAGCAGGCCAATACTGGTTAGCCAGTTGATTGGTTAGCAGCAAAAAGAAACCTTCCTCTCGGATAGTAAACAGAGGGAGACCACAGTGATGAGTATTAAACCGAGAATGATTTGTAACGTGTAATAAAAGAAGCATTACAGTATAGGAGTGCATGTTAGTGCATCCTAAAGAAGATAAGGATGGAAGACAAAATTCATATTGGACTACGAAAAGTCAGACAGACTATTCATCATAGAGTACACCAACGAAGTTGAAGAACTGAGTGGGTAGAAGATTGCAGACGCTCAAGTTTCTGAAAAGAACAGCGGATTAATTGTCAAAAGACCAGGCTCGTGGCCGATGCAGTCATTACCTGGGCCTAACGTACTCGTCATCTTGTCGCCGTTGGTGTACGATGAGTACGTTGGTAACCTACTAATCTCAAACGGCCAGCGCATTCGCGGCCGCACATATCGCAACTTCATATAGTCACGTCACCGTGACCTATGACACCAACGAACCAACCAATCTCTTCAGTTGCTATTTGAAACCGCGGTGAAACAGAAATATGCAAACTATGTAAACACATGAATCTAGTCTGTCATCGGATTAAACCGAATTAGACAAAAGTTCGATTGCAGTAACATGTTACAGGTTTTGTCCTGCCTTTTACAATCCTATTGGACAGTCTAACTAGTTACCAAGACTCAAAACTTGAACTCTTCGAGTTAAAGACCTATGCAGGCTGCACTGAAATTTTAACCTACAAACAATAATTTTGAGTTGGGCACAAAGCTTCCAAAAGGCAGATAGGGTCATATCAACTGTTATCTTGGTCATTCATAGTTCACCACTCATTTCTTCGGTGAGCCTTGCTGAGTTGTCGTTTGCTCCCATCTGCGTGAGTTCAAGTTGGCAGCTGGGGATTGTTTGTTCGGCAGTCCGTATGGGACAGGCTTCCCACAATTTTGTGTCGAGGAAGTCGGGTTTCGATACCACTGTCTGTTAGCACCCCCACTATCATGACACGGACCTTAACATATGGTATGGTGAAATAAAGCACACACGCGTGTGCGTGCGTGTGTTGAAGGTTGGTTCTCTTGTTTGTTTTACCACCCACGATGCATGTTTAGCTTCCCAACGGTCTCGATATCCCGGTTTATGTGTTTGTTCCCTCGGCGATGGTATTTACTGTGTTGACTGACGTAGTGGGCTCATTCGAACACCTGTTGGGTTAAAACGCCAACACACCCTCAAAATTTCGTCGTCCTGCTGTCTAGGTTTATGAAAACACGATAGCTTCGGACAGGATTCTATCACACACTACAATAAACCAGGTATTTGGGTAGGAATGTTGAATCAACGGAAAGGTTTCCGGCCTGCTGCTTGTTCAGCCGGCTGGAATTATCAACGTGTATTACTGCGCCATGGAAGCTGAACCACAGATCGATGACAGGAAATGTATACTCGCATTGGAACGAGACATTAACAAACTGAAACACTGTTCATTGCATGAGTTCACAAAACGGACAAACCAAAGCTAAACCGCATGATGTCAGCTTTCGACCAAAAAGAATGAATCAGCAAAGGCTGAGGCAATGATTGGGAAAGCACGTGGAATGCCGAAGACCGGTGTGGAGAATATTACTAGCAGAAAATCCCAAAACGATAAATTTCTTAGGCTGAAATGGACAACTGAAAGCTTGGAAACTGAGCCATGGTTTTGGGAATGGAATACCATTAGTGAACCTTATATATATATATATATTGATACAAAAGAATTTCGATAAGCTGAGAGAAATACGTAATATTCAGTAAAACTTTTTAGTCTTTAGTACATCATAATATTGGAACTGGATTGTGGCATATCGTTTAAGAAGACTTTGATAAAATTGTGTTACGTGATAAGTTCTGAGGGGGGATGGAGGCTTGGAGAAAACCTTTCAATTTATCAGAATCGAACTAACCGTTCGTGTATAAGGTGAAGTAACTTGCACGCCAGTCAGTGATGGGCGGATCGACAGATATCTTGGATAGGAAAAGGCCTAAATCGTGAAAAATCCTAACTCTGGCTAGTTTCAAAGAAGTGTTGACAGCGACTATTTTTTGTATATCCAGTATGCCAGAAGCTGAACAAAGAAGCCACAGCAAGGTTGTGAATATCTCACATTCGGATTTGATTCCCTACTCAATCTTCTATGGTGCTTGCGCTCATCGAATTCTCTAAGAGGTGGACTACTCTTAGGAGAACTCCTCAAACGACTAACGACGAATCCGTCAATTACACCATTGACGAGTAAACTGCACCGCTGATTAGTGGAACGGTAGGTTTATTTTTGAATAACTCAGCTAATTATTCTCCTCAGCTTGGAATTCATAAACCATAGTGCTTGATTTGTCACTTATTTGAAAAGCTTTCGCTTATAGACTTCTCTGGGGTTAGGCGAGATGTTCCAGCCTGATGGATTACTCAAAAGGTCGTGCCTAATGTGAGGTCAATGACGTAGTGGTTAACACGGTTGCCTCATGATTGGAATGGCCGGAGTTCAAATCCCGGCCGTGGCAAGGATATGCACTACTGACGAGCTCTAATGAGAGCGAAACTCGAGTCTAGTGCTTCTTTTCGAAAGAGGCTGGCTGGAAAGTCTATCTGAATGCGAACGCTGCGATCAAATGTGAGTGATGGTCAACTTGAAAATAAACCAAATCCCCGACTACTCATCAGTACTCAAAAGTTGTTGATCGCATTCGACCGATGACGGAAGGTACAATGGATGAAAAAGTGAGTTACATACAAATTTGAAACCTGAGTATGTCATCCCTGATCTAATGAGTGAAGGCCTAGTTCACAATTCAACTCTTGTTTCCAGGGCTATGGATACGATTCTCCGATGTGTGTAATGTGGATTAGAACCGATGAGATTAGAATAGCAAGATGCAAATTCAATTTTGGTATAACTTGGGCCTTACTCAAAAGTGATTGCAACCTTTGTCTTCCCATACAGTTTTCGGCAAACAGTTTCCTGAAGCACTCACTAGAGTGGAATCTTGCTGTTATCAAAACTCGTCAGTAGGGAATGTCTTTCTCGGGGTCAACCGTGCTTTCATAATGCAGCCAGTGACGCCAGTGACCTCGTACTAGGCGCAACCGAATAATCGTATAGAAACATCCAGTCATATTCGTTGATGAACAGTGCTGAAGTTGGAGGAGCATCTCGAAAGAATCCACAGTAACTGTCGCGTTAACTTCAATCAGCAACCCCACTACTCTAAGCTGAAATTCAAGAAGCTACTTGATCTTCCTTGTCAGTAATAGCTAGTTTTGCCTGACCTTCCGCATAAGGCAGTCGAGTTTTGCTTAATATGTTAAGATGTTAGTGCCCAACAAGGCTATTTCATGAAAGAGTGACTGATGTTTGAAGTCTGTCTGTTGCTGTCCCGCCGCTTCAGCGGGAAGGGATGAAGAACCTACTGCTTTTCTTGAAAAGGATTCGATAAAATATCCATGGAATTGTGAAGGCTTCAATCAACTGCAAGTGATGTTCCATTGGCATCAGTCAAAATCCTCCACTATCTATCAGCAGTGCGTTATTAGTTGCTGGGAGCAACCGTTGGTGGACTCATTACAATGGGGCGTACTACGTGAGTATCACAGACCTTCCAAGTTTTGAGATACCATCACTTAACTGATAGATAATATGCTGTTTATAGAAATGCACCTTCTGACGCTGGCTGAAATCCAATCGAAGGTAGGACTTTTAGCAAACAAATCCTTTACTAACCAAGCATTTCAGTTTTTATGAGAATTAGGGAACAGTTGTGATTGTGGAAAAAACGCGTCATTGTTGAAGGCAACATGACCAAGTGAAAGTTTATTTTCGCTGTTGATACGTTAAGGATGTTGAGGAAAGAGGCGAACGGTTCTTTGTAAAATTAACAGAGGAGACTGACAAATACAGCTTCCTCTAATCACCAAATTGTTTCGCATCTAGACAAGCACTTCCATCAAGTTTAGTCAGTAGGTGAAGTGTATCGTACATCACTTACTTACTTCGGCTACGAAATTAAGTCCGTCAGATTTGGAGATTCTCGAACAGGGAACCTAAATTTCGAAGTTCAGACAATCTTCTTGATAGGGGACATGCCACGTTGAAAACTTCGGCTCCGTTTCCGTTCCATAATCAGTACGAGTTCGCATTCTTCGGAAGTGGATCTCCTCCAGGTTAACAAATATGTCATGTTTCATATCAGTAATACACTCAACAAACTTGGTAACCTGTGATGTATATTTGTTTTTCATATTTAAGCCAAATTCAAAGTTTACGAAACCCGAATGGAAGAACAGAGCGCGCTACGTGGGTTCCACACTGTCACGAGCATTTTCCGAAGAATCTCTTGGCATTGCCAAACAAACAGATCGTAAGTGTGGTGCTCGTTATGTAACACTGTTCGAATTGTGTACTACAGTTTGCTACAAACGGAGTGTTTCTTACTTCCATTCTTATGCCCCGACATCAGCTCATGCTTTTTGTGATAATGAAGTGAACGACACGGAATGGTTTCGAGTTCTTCTTCTTATAAGCCATTTCTTCATTGATGAGATGAATACAATTCTCTCATGAGATGCTGACCCTAATAAATGGGTCTAGGCTACAACTACGCTAGAGTTAACGAAGTTCGCACTTCTCCACTGGTTGTCTGTTTAGCTCAAATAACAAATACGTGTTAATGACAAAAGGCTCCATGTCAGCATTTGCGTTAGCAGTCGAAATATATTTTCTTTCTCCTGTTACCGCTATGTATGAACATGGTGAAATGGTTAAACATGTTTGTCTCTAGTTGCGAACAAAACTTAGTGTCATTATCTCTACTGTTTTTCAATTGTACCACCACTCTGATTAGCTAGATGTTGGTTTGATGATTGTTTCGTTAAGCAGATATCCTGAAATTCCTCATTTGAGCTTAAGATAGCGTAGTGACAATACTGGTCACACTTTCGAATCCTGGTCACTTCACAAGGCTATGTTCTAGAGAAGAACTACCGGCCACCTTTATGCGAGTTGGGAGGTGAAACCATTCCACCAGCATTCCTTAAATGAATCAGAAAACAGTCCTGAAATCGTGCCGCCCAGTGATCGTGCTCCGCCTATCTCAACACGTATGTTTACTAGTTATGTTCATCGTAATCAGTCAAAACGTCGAAGCACACATTCACAAATAAGTGCAATTGTAAATGGGCAAAGTACAATGCGCACGGTCTGATTAACTACAGTTCGAACCAAATGAGGCAATTTTGCGTTATACATTCCAGTCAGGTAAGATCGCCTTGTAAAACATCTATGTATCAGTTAAATCCCAACCAGCATCAAGGTCCGTGTGCTTCTATATAATATGATCGTCACAGATAATCTGCGAGTAAATGTTGGCAGACGGAGAACCACATCGCGATTCCTTTAGCTGTTCGTCGTACACTTTTGTGATGTCGATTATGATTTATCTGATAGAGTGCCCTGATAGGATTGCTAATACACTCATCACAACTGTTATGCAATGAATTTATGACACTCACTGATAACATAATGCAGACCCAGCTGGTACACACATTGTCATAGTAGGATCATTTCTGTTCCTCTAGTTTTCCTGTCTAAAGGAGTTGGGACTTTTTGAGAGTTATTTGTTTACCAGTCACTCATTTCAGTCAGTCGATTTGAACGTGATCAGCCACCAATCACTAATATTGCACTACTGAAAACAAACTAAAAAGTTCACAGGTAGACAGCGTTGGTTACGAGACCTGTGGAAGAGTTTCGGTTCAATTGTATTCCCCTAACCTCGAGCTACTGTTTATTGACTGATCGTGCCTGAATCGGTGATGTTGGTTTACTCAAGCAGAGCTGTGTATTTTACGTTCATCAGGATCGCATTCTTTGGTAGCCAGTTTAACCAGAAACCATCTTTATGATTCTAGCCGGTGACTGCTGGTGCTAGTCAGATAAGACCACGGAGCTTCGAAAACATTCCTGATTCTATCCAGACTAAAAACGCCAGAGAACGGAGGGAGAAAAGCTGGGGAAACCACCAGCGAATATGAATATTGTACGGTTTTCCGTGTCACAATATAGACTGTACGTTACTCTAAGGGCAGATAACAAGTTGCTGTTAAACGGCAGGCAGATGAAATCGGTTCGCTTCAACAAAGCAATGAACAACTAAGCAATTTCAACAGCAGATAATTGATTACGACGTATTACGTGTTAATTGAAATGTGGGTTTGAATAAGCCTAGCGTACTAGTCTTAATTTGTCCATCGTCCCAACGATGCATAAAGTTTTCTGCCCAAAGGTAATTGCTTAATCGGAATTCCGTCTAACAGGTCCGTGTGGATAGTTGGCACAGTTTAGATAAACGAATACATGGTCCGCCCAAACGGTATCCACTGTGTTTAAGTAACTAACTTTAAGCCACTGCGTGTTTTGTGTCAAGGTGAAGCACCAGCCCTGGATGAGAAAATGGCTTAGAACCTCATTTTTTCCACCCCTTTTTCGAACACGACGTTGATATTTAGCCGAAAATTTAACAATCTTTGTTCATTCATTCTCTGTGCCTCACTGCGTATTCATTAATACTCTGGTGAACCACATGGAACAAACGCCATTCCTACCGTTGTTAAGGTCACCAGGGTGACTTGAATGACCGTGAGAAATGAATGCTTTCATTCATTCGACATTTTGTGACAACGTTGTATAAGTTTTCCACTTTTGGTCAGGTCATTTGAGGACAAGACAGACCGGGCCACAACTGCACCTGGCATCCGCGACTCTGAATGCACCCAAGTGCATCATCAGGAGGCGGACTGGGAAACTACATCGAGTGAGTAACAGACAGACGGACTTGACAAAGAAAGAAGACTTAGGATAGCAAGCAATCTTTCGTTGGAATCACGGTACGCAGTCTAATTCAATGCTACATACTCACAACCTGAAACTCCGAGACTCGGTTTCTCTGTCGGCTGGATTTCTCAACAGAGGTAGACCGAGCAAACTTCGCACAGGCAACCTTTTCGCGTTACGACCCAAACCTCTTATCTGTTCGGTCACCGGTTCTTAGACGTTCATGCTGACCACATACGTGATCACTTATCAATGATACTCGAATACGGCAACGATGGGACACAATTTACGACACCAATTCGTTTCGTGCACTTTAATCTGTGCTTGCAGTACCACTAACATGTTAACAAACATGCACTGGAAGGTGAGTACACTGCTGCCGAGCACAAACAAGAGAGAAACTGTGGTGTAATGTCATTACAAGAGGGTTGACTGAAATGTTCATACCTAAGTAGTGTGTTTTACGTAGGGAAAATCCCCTACTAATTGCTACTAATAAAAACAACTAATTAAAACGCACAATTAGACTTGGGTCACAAGAATTGTTTCCTGTTTAACTGATGACAAACGGAGATTGACAGTTAATTGCTGTTTCGAAAGCACAAGTCTGGCTGTCGGCAGTTGACTATTAAAGCTCCACGAAACTTCGTCATTTGTAAACGGAGTTCACTTTAGAACACTACACTTTGAGTTAAGAACAGTGTGACCTGTGGTTGATGCTTTTCGATAAAGGATAAATCGCCCTGTCCCCAAAGAATGTCCTGCAAGTGTAGATGCACAAAGGAATTACTTGGTCACTCCGGCGCCTTGTCCCTGTACCGAGTTTCAAGCGTTCTACCCGGCAGCACAAAGGATACAAGTGTAGGGAAACCAAAGTAACTGTGTCCCTCTGATTGGTCAGTGGTTTACGAGTTTGGTCTCGATCCACTCTGTTTGCGCGCTGAACTCCACCAATTGCATCTGAAGGATCCATGGGCAACTGTCTCCATGGCTGTGTTTGTTAATGTCAACTTGTCAAAGCACTGGGGAGCCTGGCAGTCCTGTCTGTTGGTCAGGGTAAAGTGGACGGACGAAGCCTGGTGTCTGCCCGCCAATTTCTGGCTAGTATACACAGTTCCAGGGCACCTTCTTCAGGTCGAATAATCCAAGGTTTGCAAACTGTAACTCCTGTAAAATTGTGACCGTCATTCAGATGAACGTAATATCTCGAATTCTCCACGTTTGACATTACTCATATAAACTGGGTTCCATTCAGTCTAAGTTTTAGGAGGACAAAGACTCAGGTACGTTTTATGTCCTTACCGGACAAGCTGGCATTGCAGTAGAAATTAGTCCCTCAATCAAATGAACATACCAGCGTTGGAGTTCTTCTAATGCGGCCCGGTTCGAAGTAAAGGCAGTAAAAGTTATTCTACAGGGAACACAACAAACAGTGTACAAATGGGTTGAAACATAAAAGACATATCGTTACATCAACATGAAGATCGTCAATGGACCGGACTAAGTAGAAACATGTAGACCTACTAGTGTTTTACAAGTTGGCTAAAACACTGTACACAATGTCAATGATTCACATGCGGTTTACAGACTCAAGGAAGCTCAAAATGTTTAGGTAAACTTGATATTGTGTTGGACGATTTGGAAAGAAAAAACAAGTCGCAAGATTGTTTTAGTTGCAGAGGGTCAGTAACAGATAGACTGCGAAATGGTAGACCATGGGATAGTGAGTAGAACAGAAACCCAGCCAGTGCCTGTCGATTGTAAATCAAACACACTGTAACACACAGTAAACGATAGCGGACTGGTGTCAACAGTGAGAGGTAGGGAGTAACTTCATTCCACTGACATACCTCTGATGATTCAGTTATCTGCATACTCGGCTTGGTCTCCGGATATGCGCGTCACGCTTGCGCTAAACTTAACTACAGATGTTACAGTTTTCGCTGACTCTGGTAGGTTTTCATGTCATCAGGCTCACCCTGATAATAAAACTGTTTTCTGCGCACCAAACGGCTTATGTGGTGCTGTAGCTCTAAAGTGCTGAAAACTCTCCAGTTGTGTGCGACTCCTTTGGGTAGAGTAGAACACGTGATGTTGTGGCCTGCTTTGTGTTTCTACGTTTTACCTTCGCAGTAGGAGTTCTTTACGAAATTAGAACAGTAAAGCTGGACAAGGTGGGCGGGCACTTGCGAACTGAAACAGTTTAGGTGAAGCCTCCCAAACAATCTGGTGAGTAGCCCAACTATACATCCGGTTTTCTTAGCCAGTGGCACATCGTCTACAGTCAGGCTAAGGTGCCCAAGTCGCACTCAAGAGTAGTTACATCCAGTTTCTTGCTCCCCAGAAAGTAATCTGAACAACTCGATACACGAATGGCAATGAATGAAACGCTGTCTCATCTTCGCGGAGAGTCACTCATTGAGGGGTGAGTCAGTGCACCTCTCAACCACGTTGAAATGTGCTCGTTGGCTGTGGTTTCAAACGTTCTTACTGTTCTACCAACGCATGTTTCCTCAACTGCACGGAACACACATACGACTGGTAGAAAACATAGGGATTTACTTTCTGAACGGGGTTATAGTGACACAGTCTTTTGTGAGAGCACGATAAGGTTGGCTGAATTATACGCATTTTTAAACGCGGTACTGACAGTTTTTTCAAAGGTGTTCATCAGGCTGTCACCTTTGAAGGGGAGTTCAATATAGACAGCTCTTTTAGGTAATTTCACGACTACATTTTCCGTAGGAGTAAGTCCACTTTATTTCCGAATGAAACTGACTCACCCGTCAGTGAGTGACACTCTGCGATGATGAAACACCGCTTCGTTCATTGCCAGGCACTTATCGACCACAAGTCAAAGTGTCAATATGGCATCTTCGTTTTAGGCCTCGATAAACGCTCACAGCTCACAAATTCTCAAGCAAATCGAAGCGTCTCTGACCAGCCATCGAGAGTCGATGCTATGCGCACAAAAACAACTGACCGTCAACTTTTGTTCGCCGTGGGTTTAGTCATGAGTACCGAGCACGACCCAGTCCGATTTTTACCTTTAGTCGTTTCATTTAAGTATGCTTGGTTTTGTTTAAATGCTGTTTACACGTTTACGACTGACGAGAGTGTGCGAAATGAATTCATGTCATAAGTTGACTTCTGATTATTCTATTCAAATCGCTCAAAGAGACTCAATGCTTCAAGTTTTGCTTTCGTCAGATGCCTTTGTCTAATCTCGTCGAGCAGCAAATAAGTCGACAACGTACGGGAATCCTTTCCGAAAAGCATATCGGCTTTTACATAACAGCGCGGATCGAGTGAATTGCTCATGTAACTGGCTACCGGCCGAGCTCTCTATGGCTTTGGGGCAACGTACAACAAGGCAATCGGTCTGTAATAAACAGGTTCGTCAGGATGACATTGCACATGCCTTTCGGACTTTGGAAAGCTTGCCTTCCCAAAGAGAGCTTAAGCAGGTCGAAGAACGGTTTTGACAACTACTTAGCGAACGACTTCAGCACAAGAAAGACGAGGTGTAGGCCAGACAAAACACAGAGCAGTTAACCAGTGTCAACAACCCTCTACCCGACTACGAGTGGTTCTTCCATGTTGGATTGAGGGAACAAGGAAAGAATGCGACTTCCCTGGTCTCACCGTCCAGTAATTTATGTTATTGTGACCCCAAGACCGTAAGGAGAAACAATACAAAGCAGATTTATCGATGATTCAGGTAGGAATTCCTCCATACGCAAGGGTACGCCAACAATTGGTTAGTCGGCCAATAAGCTTCATTTGGAAATGACGGTTTTCAATCAGATTAGTTAAAACTTGTGGTTTTCTTGCTTTCATTGAAGTTCTGTTTGGTAAAGATGTATTCTAACATGTGTACAAAATCCTCCAAACCGATTGCAGTTCAAAATGGCTTTAATATGTGGTGAATGCTTTGTAAATTCTTCAGTTGTACATTAAAGATATAGAGACGAATCTTATGTCGAATGGAGGTTGGGCATATTGGGTCAACATGGATGTGTGAATCTTTGAACGACCATCCGACTCCAACTGCTGATAAGTGTAGGCAAGATCGTGTCTATTGAAAGACGCTGCTCCTCACAGCCTAGTAAGTGCTTCGTTCTAGGAAAAGGGTACGTTTCAGCAGGTAAACGTACGTATACTGTGACCACACCATCTCTGTGGAATAAAGGGATGTTCACAAATGAGGGAATTTCACAGGCCCAATGACTTGCTTCTCACAGGTGTTTTAATCATTCTTTTACTCTCGGGTGCATACATATAGAAAAAAATGTCAGATTACAGTGGATGATTCAGGCAGAATTACCTTAGCACACTTTTCACTCGAGATTGGTTAGAGGAAGTGTGTATCGCCTGATTAAGGTAGCAATATGTAATACTCTTTCTATCTGGTACACTTAAAAAGCTGACGTTGTGAAACCAAATATATCACAGAAGTGTGAGTCCACCGTTGGCAGTTAATACGTCTCCCGTTCATAATCCAACATAACGTCATGGCAATCAAGTAGTCGTGGTTGCTCACTTACATGGGTGTTTAACCGATAGCATGGAAATTTAGCAACCTACAGTAATTTTCCATCGGATGTATTGACTTCTTTTTTTGTACCATGAACGGATAGCACAACTTGCGCATACAGAAGCAGCTTGTTGTTGATTTTCAACTCCGGTTTAAAATCTAATCGGACTTTCGGTTCACTCTTAACGCACTGAGCTTTTATCGGATGATCCAAAATGAGTAATCAAGAGACTGACACACCCTCGGTAGTTATTTCTCTTTCGGTCTGTATGACCATTTGTATCCCTCCGTCGGCGAACAGCTGACACCTAGAAAGGTAGGCCTCAGCGGTAGCGATTAACACTTACTCTAAATAACATAATCTTTTTAACTGTTGTGGTACTGAAGCTTTTGTGATGATGGCATCTAATTTAAGGTTGCACTGTTGTGATAACAGTGAACGTTTGTCCGCTGCCTCCATCCTTGTTACAACATTGTACACCAACTCCATAGTCGACTGTTCAATTTTGGGTGAGATGAGTTGAGTGCGAATAGTGCGTAGACGGTAAGTCAACCGATAACGCTTTATTCCATCATAAACTGGGTGAGAATCAGGCCAACAGTGTGAATTCTTTCCATAAAGGCTCATTTGTATGTCCTTGTGGAACAAGTTACTTGGTCAAGCCACCAGAAACATGTGTTCACGTGCCGGTAAACACCATCCAGTCTGGATCCATAGTGGAGTCAGTAGGACAATTATCGGTGCAAACGTAGGATATCTTGTCGATTCGCATCACACCATCAACCCGACTTCTTCATCCGATTGACCGAGTCAAGGGCACTCAGTCGAAAGTCACGAGGTGCCGAACTCCGACCACACTTCAGGTGTTTGGAATTCGAATGAATAATCCACCCTTGTACACAAGTTCTTCAGTTTCTGTGGTCCACACTTATATTTTGGTCGACCAACTTGCTGGGGTTCCCGCTGCTTCATAAGTGTGACGTAGGCATGTCAAAGCCTGGTCTCCACTTGTATCCACGATGTGACTGAGTCCATCTGAATAGGTTACTTGGCAGTTCTGTCTCGCCCTGACAGCATTGTTCCACGTAATAAAAGGGGTGTATTTGATTTGACAATCAATAACGGAGAATGAGCTCATCCGTTACACCGGTTCTGCGGCAAACTTATTCAAGGACTCACCTTGTGCTCGAATGTTAACGTTAATCTCACCATTAATCTCGCCATTAACTGACGGCTTAGTTGTGCGACGACACCGAGAAACTTTTATCCGTTGGCCATAAGATTTCGAAGAATTTATCTACGCACTCACTGAATCTCTCATCGAGTCATATATATGTTGAGGATAAAAATACCAAAATTCGATAAAGCTGGTTTTGGATAAGACTGTAACGCCGTTGATCATTAAGAAATAGCCCAGAGGTGTGAATTATGCAAAGGAAGAGCAGAACGAAAGATTAGCCGTTGCAAAACCTTGTTCAACAGCTATGAAGGATTGGGTTAATCCGCACAAGATGTCATTGTCTGGATGAATTTCCTCATAAAACTGGCCTACCGATGGCTACGCATGTTTATCTTTACAAGTTCTGTTGCTCTCGTTGAACGTGATCTGGAGGTCGAGCAACGGGGCCTCTGGCAGGTCACTTCAAGTTCGGCAAATAGAAGCGTTAACAATGAGCTACTAAGAGTTCAATGAGTTAAGCACAAAAGCGTTATTTTGTTCCAGTTTCCTCACCAGAAGTGGTTTCGTTCATCAGCCGCAATGCAGTTCCTAAGACGAAGATTTTGGATCCGAATCCAAGTTCCGTTCCCTATCTAATGACAGTGAGCATGAACTTATCGATAAATGGTGTACGCAGTTCGGATCTTCCGACAATACTTTCTATGACGGTGTGTCTGCCTGTCCTACCTTGAGTCTTCTAATTAGAGCACTACCATCTCATCCGACCAATTTATCTAGAGCTAATGGGACGCCAAAGAAACCACCGGTTGCGTTCGATGAAAGACATCAATTAGGCATTGCAGTAGCGGTTTTGAGTTCTAGGGAAAGGAGCTATGCATGGGCTAACTAGATTGCCGTAACAGCGTTTCTTTTGTTCACCTCCCCTGAGATTGATGTGTGCGTGCTCGTTTGTGCATATCTGATTAGTTTTGATCGAAGTGGAGTTGCCTATTGTATGAGCAAATAGTTCTATACATATCGAAATGTCGATAGGCGAGAGAGCATCGTATGAGCCGAACAACTCAAGTCATTGTGCTTATTTTGTCCTTGGTGTTCTCAGGATTGGCCCCTAGAGACTCTGAATGACTTGGATCAGATGAGTGGTTGGGAATTGATGCTGTCTTGGTTTGTCAATGTTTGGAGTGATTTTAACGCTGTGTGTGTGTATGTGCTAAGTAAAGATTGGCATGGTCAAATGCCGATCGGCTAGTGATGGCACGCAGAAGCATTGAACAGGGTAACAGACTCATTTGCTACACAACAAAACGCGTGAGCTGGAACGCCACCGCCGTTTCGTGTGGATGCGAAAACCGAGGAGAAATGCCGTGGGGAAGTTGTCAGAAAACTCTCATTTAGCCGTTCAAAATCGAATTAGGCCGAAGGAAAACGATTGACTGAACTCACGTCAACCACAGTGAAAGTGAAGTTGACCAGCTTTTGTTGACTAAACTGATTGGGTAGGGTGGGAAGTATGATTTTGGAACCTGACATGACTGAGTTGGAATCTTCATCTCAAGTGAAGATGCAATTAGTTCTGTAACTAAGTTGCGAACTTAAATAGATATACTAACTCGGATTTTTCCACAAGATGGTTTAGCTACCGGAGTTACTGATCACATCTTGTCCGGATGGAAGACCGCTTGTTAGTCAAACGTAAAGAAGGTACACAGTCTAATGAAACATGCCTGCAATCTCACTATGGAGGGACGTAGGCTGTATTTCTCGATCACACATAATCTGACGGATTTATATACTGGAAACCTGAACACTATTCAACATCCACTGTACATAATCACTGTCCATATTTCACGGTTCGATTAGGTCCACAGCAAGAAAAATGGAGGCGAGAGTTGAGGGTGAGCAGTCAACACAGACGAAATTACTGAGTTAAGGTGGATGTGAAACGTAAGCCTAAATGTTAAAAATACACCTAAGTCAACAGTCGGTCATCAATTAGTCACCGAGGACAGGCACTAGAAAAAAAGGACAACACGGAGTAAGTGTCACCTCTTATCTAGAACATCTGGTTTGGGTTTTCATTCTTCAGCTGCCCTAACGGTGCTCATCTGAACACAGTCACTCACGCTCGTGATGGAGCTTGACGAAGGAGTCCAGATTGGCCATGTGCTAGAACATCGAGTTTGGTACTTCTCCATGTAGATCAACTGGAGTCCCAGTGTCACTGTGATGTGGCGAATGGGAACCACACAAGGCAAACCTCTCCTGAGAATAACAAACATTAAGTGCAAACTTGTCCGTTTTTGCCAGTGTATCAGTATACTAATAAATGCAGTGAATACGTTGTGTCGCGGGCACATTCGTGTGTCGAATTAAACAATGAAAGTTGATCAACTATTAACTTTCACCAGTACGCAGTAAATCAAACGGTTTCCTGTCTCATTCGTCCATCGAGAATGAGAAGAGTGGGCGAAAGATTCAAGTGGCTTTAATATTAGCTGTCCATTTGTTTCTATGAGGCCAACTTATCAGGTCCTGTGGACGCACCCATGATCAGCCGTCCACTTTGTTACTACCAGCCTATCTCTAGCTCAGATATCATTGTACTGACGTTGCCTGTTGAATCTAGGGAGGAGTATTGTTCAAGTAAACCTACCGATAAAATGAATCTTCGACGAAGTGCACTCATTTCTTTAATGAATATTGGGCAATTGGTGCTTTACACTCGAAGGCGAACACACGCTTCTGCCACAGACTTGTGTATTACTCCGCTAAAACCGACAACACTTGACTCAAAGAAGGTATGGAGGTGAAATCAGGAAACCAAAAAGTGTTCGAATGACTCAGTGGTGTTCCTAGGAAATGTATTTATCGGAACTGAGCACGCACGCCGGCTCAACATGTGGGTGAATACACAACGATCAACACGATCTGCCCTGCATAAGGAAACAACGGTTTACCTGGTTACCTCTTTTGGTCTATTAAATATGGCTGTTCCCAGATGAACTGAACATATGTCACTGTGATGTGTTTGTCCGCCTTGTGCATCTAAGGACGTCTCCAGGTCGTGGGTCGACTGATGAATTTATACAACGATAACAAGCGGTTAGAAAGCTTGTTTGAGTAATACTACTCTACCTACAATTGTCGAAACTCCTCACAGATTCTTAGGGATTTACGGTCAGTGGTTTAGAATAATATGAATTATTACGCACAGTAAACCATCGTTTCTGTGACGTGAAAGTCGGTATGCACCCTCAAAAGTGGACTACTTTATCAGTGCGAAGTTTAGAAATGCTGGGTGCACTTCGAACCAAACGGTATATTATCTAATCGAACTACTTGTGCACAGCTTGTTGTGTAAAATTGTGCCCCTTCTGAGACGTGACAGCTTTATACATGTGCATGATGTATGTGACGTATACGAACGATTGAATGAGGCATGCATACATCGATTGTAAGATAATCATTATACTGTTTCAAAATCGCATTATGCCCTGATGTCAAGTACAATCCTTGGAATGGATCTACGTCGACTAAGGCAACTTTCATAAACCCAGATGATGAGCGAAAATCTGGGATTGTAGGATCTAAACATGGAGTGAACGTTTTGACATTGGAGTCTGACTAAAATTCGGCGTTTTAAAATCGCACATCAACAATGTATTGTTCATTGATAGCAAGACCATTTACATACACACAGAAATTCGTTCATCTGTAGCAAGCCATGATGCATTGTCCCTTTTGCGGCGTTATTTCATTCGTGCTATGTGAGCCACTCTTTGTCTTCTCACACCACGGATCCACTTAGAATTCTGTATAAATAAATGTTTTGGCTTCAGTCTTAAGTGACCTAGTCCATGCCCTTAGCTCCTAAGTAACTTCTTCTATTAGCCTTGTGAACGGCAGACGGAGGCACAAGCATCCCAGGTAAACTGGACATTTGTGGAACGATAATGCAGTCAGGGCAAAGGCAAACAAACAGCGTTCAGGACACACTTCATAAGTCAACAGTCATGCCAGTGAGCTCAGATGGCATGCGCGTAAACGTCGGTGCATGCTATGTACAGTATTGCATGATCTGTTAGCTTCCAGTTGCATGTGTGAAGTGAATACGTACACTTTAATTAGGCGTCGGTGATCCTGGTTTTGTACATCATAGAAACGAATTGACATTCAAAGACGGTATTCCACTTTCAGAGGGTCCACCCTTGAAGAGACCATCACGAAGTGTAAGAATCATGGCGACTCAGCAAACAGTAGGTTTGATGCAGAACATCGTCTGGATCAAGAAACATTTTATTCTAGTCCATCCGGTCAAAGGAGATACCCAATCATTTGTCTTCTACTAACGCTGAAGACTGTTACCTTAACGCGAGTGTTGTGACCAACCGTCTAGCAATTAACAAGTCTTCTTTGGCAAGTCGTAGCAATTGTGCTCGCTCTGCTCCAGGTTTATCCACTGAAGATGGCTTTGTGAGACACTTCATCGTCTGACAGGCTCTGAATAACAACACATCACTGTAACCAATGAGACCTGGTTTATCCAGATATTTTGGCTTGTACCCAACTTTAAAATTACAAATGTGTTTATTAGGTCAAGTGTGGGAACGCCCCCGGGGATAACGGTGTTCGAACCTGAGAGTCGTCTAACATCTTTTGTGAAATGTCTGGTCCGTAAAGCAAAAAGCCTAAGTCTATCAGTGATGCAGACCAGCGAAAACCGATACTTCACCGGTGCTATTGTTACCAGATGAAACTGTGTTGTATATCAGGGTGAACATTCCAAGATATCTTTTTGCGTTTCATGTTTTCGGCTTTCAGATCTTAAGGGATAGGATAATTTCGGACTACTTAAACCCAGGCATATCTGCCAGATTTACAGAATCTCAAGCCAGGCCTTTCGCTCGTAAAGATATAAACTAACTTTTCAATGGTATTTTTCATCGTGCACTTACAAATAAAAACCCACTACAAGATGATTTCTACCGTTAAGCGCCGTACTGTCCATCAATCCAATTACCACCAAATCGAGGAAAGGATAGACAAACAGACTGGCAAGTAGGTTGCCTCGGAAGTTGTATGTGCTGAACCCCTTGTCGACCATCAGGTTTCGTGATAAACTCAGTTGGGTTTTCCATGGAATGAGACAAGAAGAACGAACTAAAGAACATAACATTGTGAGACAAAATTATTGAGCGATTCTTTTGAAAGTCTACCATCAAGCAATGAGGTGAATTAACAGACATTTCGTCCAGATCACAACTCTGAACAGAAACCTATACGCCGTCGAGTTAAGACGGCCCAACATGACCCATAAATGATCCCCATTTCTGATATGAACCGGACGGTTAGTCAGTAGGTTGGTCGTCTAGGCTTACTGACTTGAACGAGGCAATAAGATGCCACATCCTCCCAACCTGAGCTCGCGAACGGAACGCACTGCAGAAGTTTGTTGACCACAGTCGTAAGATATCGGCACCAAATTTAGTACGAATGAAGTCAAACAGTTTGGGCACCGTGTTTAACATGTTAGTGACAAACAGATTGAGAATAACACAACGTTAGGAGCAAGTTGTAATACTCTACGTTTCTATCACCTCGGGTGGCCTTTCTCAGTAGCGTTGTAATCGATGACAATCTTCAATCTGTTGACCACATTTATCACCGTGTTAGCCCATAGTTGTTGGTCCAGTGTGTCCTGAGGATTTCTTCCCCCTTTATTAATCCGATTGCTCATTCCACTTCTGGAACCATCCTTTCACACACAATTCACCCGCTGTTTATCTGGACCTATATTCTTGTAAACTGAAAAGTATGGATTGCACAAAACGTACGGATCAGTTGTGTGCATAAGGATATCGAACAACTGAGTGAATACTCAGTAATTGCACATAGGCAAAAGTGTGTTAATTCTGAGCAAAGACAATAAGCCTTATGTGCATTACGGTACGTACTGTAATATACAATGTTCACACGCTTGGTAAATCATAACCTGACTGAACAGAGCAGGTTAAAACCTAGCGTCAGTAAAAAAAAAGTGGATGCCAAATGTGTGTCTGGGCTATCTGGTGTATCTTTTGATACATGGGGCAATATACCTGGCTGACCTTCAGAACCGCATGAAGAAAAGAACTTAGACGATTATCACAACAATTTGCAGAGTGACGTACGGAGAGTGTTCTAAACCACTCCTTTGGGGAGGTAAACTTTTTACTGACGGAATGATGATTATTTATTTTTGAAGTCGACAGAAGGGTGTTTAGTTCGACGGCATTTCCATCTCACTGGTGTGTCATTCGGCTCTGTGGGATGCTGTGAATTTGTGTGGGAATGCAGCAAAGCCGGTCTGGCAGCCACCAGTGCAGAGCGTATGAGGACCTGTCATGTGGAACGATGTGACAAAAATGTTACACAGTTTCTCAACCTGATACCCAACATGCGCACACCCCATACAAATTGGAAGCCGGATGGCTGAGTCACTGCATTGCTGGGTTGGTCCAAACCAGTTCGAACTGCAAAGTTATTTACCCAAACATGTTCAACTACGCAAAACATTTAATAGGCCCCAGTACACGCACACAGTCGCAATCCAGACGGAGAACGTTTGCATTACGGAATAGAGCGCGCGCATTTTTCATTCGTCTGGTGCGCAGTTTAAGAACCCCCTGTGTCCGCGATACGGTTGCTAGGGCAACAGAACAACTTTTCACCGACTGCTTGATGGACTACGGATATCATGACTTGGCTGGTTGAATGCATGCAAGCGTGTGCCTCTGTATGTGCGCTTGTACATGTAAGTCCTACAGGCATACGGACAAGCGAAAAGAACTACATTTCAAGTGCGGCAAAATTATCGGTCGACTATAAGTTATAACGGGCTATTAGCCAGCGGCGTGAGCAACACGCGGATAGAGATAACGGGAATGAAGGCCACTGAAATTTCCAACGAAGAGCAGACAGGAGCAATTTACTGTATCGATTTTCTCGAATCCTCTAAGGTAGAATAGTCAGTAAGGTTGAAAGAGTAGATTGCACATAGAAAAATTGAATTTGTGGGGTATCGCATAAAAAATGGCAGAAGGACTTGTTGATTGAAGATTGATAACAGGCCGAGACCAGTCACGTTTCTTGCTATCCCAACCGGTATTATGTAAAAAACAGTGTGATGTCCAATCACCTCGTACTCACTTTTGTGAGCATGTTGCCGTAATGACGAGTACGTTGCAAAAAACCAGGTGAACAGTGAGTGATTACGACTGTATATGCTGTATAAAAATGCACTAAATGATATGGATATTATGCTTCTATATTCCTTTATCGGTACCGTTTGAAAGCGGAAATTATTGCAAAAAAAAGAAAAGTGTGGGGAATGAACAGTGGAATGAAAATAGTCGCGTATTTTTTTCATTGGGTTGGCTTAATTGCTGGAAACAAAAACTAAAGCCCAAATTCTCAAAATCTGGTACACATCGAACCTATAATGCTGCCCAGTTTCGATCTGCTGGGTGCAGTAGACGCGTGCCCTTAACAGTGGTCAAGAGGTCCGATCTTGTTGTCTTGACCAATCGATGTATTTATTCATCCACTAGCAGTTGCGATAACATACGGAGAAATGGCAGGAGAAACGGTTCGAGAGTTCGAGTCATTCGATTTCACACCGAATCTGGCATTTAGGCTGCAAACTTTTCATCATCAGACGAAGTGAAATCATCATTCCGTAAGGGTTTGAGCACACGAATTTCAGCATGGAGGTCGATAAAGTTGTCACAAATGCGTATCTTTATTTATACAAGCGAAGTGACATTCTGATGTGAATCCTAATGAAGTACCACTTATTGCCTTAGAACTTTTGGCCGGACTTCTGATTGGATATTTCCTACTGTTTCAAGCTTTTGGCATGAAGCCTGGTTGTTTATTTCCTACTTTTGTTGAGCCTTGAATTGAAATCTGCAATGATTCTGGACAGGGGTGTTTGCTGTGAAAACTGAGAAGTTGGTTCGTATGTGTTTTATTTTTGTTAAACAGACGTTCCAGTGTTTCGTCAAGTTTGCGGTTGATTAATACCTCTACAAAATGTAGCTGGTTGTCGTATTTAATCATTATAGTGAATCTAACACCGTCGAATAGGTTGTTGAGCAGCCTGAGTGCATCTTCTAACGATTGTATCATCAGGGTTCGGGCTAGATTTCGGGCAGCTCAGTGTTCTCCACATTCCATATAACAGCTTTGGAGGTGGGTCCAAGTGATTTTGTTTGACGTCACGGTGCGCTGTACCTACATTCATATTACTCTATTGAACTAAACACTAAAAGACTACTGGAGCAGCAAATCCTATCAAATGAGTCCGTAAAGCCGGAAAGCATATGCAATCACATCGAACTGTTTATATATACGTTAAACTTAGTGGCTAAATCTACAAACCTAGAGGAACTCCAATGAGCTGGTCAGTCTTCAAGTTCATCGTAAGTTACGAGTAACCACTCATCTGCTTTCGGTTAACCGTGTTTTAATTTTAGGTGCCAAACGTATGATTATGAATGGTGCATGAAATGAATTCATGCAGCATGCTGTGTTATGAGAGACGGCCATACGCTTAGAGGTGGTGTCATCCGCCAGTTGAGAAGACTGTGCAGTCAAATCGAAGAGAAGATTAATGTTTCTGTTTCAAAGGAACAAGGAGCAACCTGCAGCTCTGTCCAACGTTTAAATTCAATGTCTATACAAATTGGAAGAAGTATTCGACATAATGATCCATTCCAATCATAAAACATAATAAATCGACCCATTCACATCAGTCGGTGACACACACAACGTCGTTCATTGCAGCGATTCAGCGAGGCAGAAGTCAAAAGTACTCGGATCCAGTCGGTTCGTCTGCCTCAATGTCTAGCACAAGTCTGTTGACCTGAAAAGCAGACATTGAAGACAAGATGTAGCACCGTTCTGGCAGATTAGAGCAAATACCAAGAACAGAGTATGGTCACTACTCTGATTTAAATAATTAAGGGTCTAGTAATGCTTTAAAACAATCTGTGCATCTAAAGACCTCAGAAGGAAGAATGTTTCGATGGTTAATAATCCTGTAAAATAAGAACTTCTGTCTAAGGAAGGTCCGGGGACGGAGCTTGCAAAGCTACCTAGCATGTCCTCGTCGATCGTCATTACGTTGAAAGAGTGTTCTACTAGATGGACCTTAAAAAGGAAATGTGAGAATAAAATTACCGCGAAGTCGTCGAAATTCAAATGGATACCGATCAGGAATTTCAGGTCGAGATTCCTCACGACAATTCTTAGGCCCGTGATAAATTTGGTATCCGCGTGTTGGACATGTCTTCCTTCAAGCCGGTATATATGTCCTGATTAGCGTACTGGAGTAGCGGTGTTATATAAGTCCCATAAAGCGTTTGAAGCGCTTTCTCGTCAATGCTGGAGGATGTGAGCCTAATCAACGTAGGGGCGGCAAATATCCCTTTTTGTCTTCATCCCAAGGTGATACACGAACGATGACACGGTGATGACACCCAGATGCTTAGTTCTTTCTTCAGATTGATTTTTGAGATATCTACTATGCACAGTGCACTAAGAATCACGGAGGCATTTTCAGAGTCCCCACCGAGCGATCTATGTGCGCACTCATTGTTACCTAATGGAAGATTCCAATCATCTGACCAGTGATTAATCACGTTAAGACCAAGCCGCAATGCACTGGGGTCATTGGCATATGAAATTTTCGGGTCACCTGCATACCGAAAAGTGTTTCTGGTCGTTAATTAAGATAAGAAACGAAGGAGGTTCAAGCTCTGACCCTTGAGGAACTCCCACAGATATCGGAGAGTGAGACGAAAGTACTGATGCAATTTTAACTCTAAAAGTTTTATTATCGAAACAATAGACGATCCAGCAAATGACCTCACCCTAGATACTACAACATTCCAGTTTGTAGCTGTTATCCGGGAGTTCTCAAGTAATACAGCCAAGCGGTACTTCTATCTGCCACAATGGAAGACATAATCCAGAAAATAATCTTTATTCAGATGGTTTTTCTTGTCTTATGCGGCCTTGGGGTCCGCAAAAACTTATCCGCTTTTACTCTGCTGAGCTCGGACAAAAATGTTTTATCCCAGGCATTCTGATGTTAGTCGGGCTTGTCATTTGTGTTGCCAACTTTTAACCACCAAACAAGGTGACATCGTCAGTGCGTAAGTTTGGAGCGTGATGAAAATGTTACGCAATTTGGAGATTAAACGTTTGTAAACTTGAATATCAAGCTCGACGAACATCCAAACACCCAACTTATCCAACTGAACTGCGAACATCACCGACACAATCCTAGAGATGTTTTATTTGTTTGTTGAAGCTTCTTTCGGGGTCTACTCGTCATGTTTATGGTAGACTTACATACCGTTTACTTTCCGTAAAAAATTCATCTCAGCTTCCTGAAAAGTAACGATCTCCTTGACTCGGCGTGTTTTAGAGGTATTGTATCATCCCACTAATTACGCAAACACTTGTTCAAGAGTAAGACAAACATATTTACGTGAATTTGGAAAGAGATGAAAGGAAACGTCGTCCAACGGATGTTATAGGATGACTATCTGAGACAATTTTATTTTGCAAGCCATCCAATAAATGAAGGTAAATATGGTAACGATGACATATTTCACATGTGCCACGTGCATCACGAAGTAGGAGGCAGAGTTATCGAAATTATTCGAAAATCTTGCAGTTCAGTTGAGTTTGATACTAATGGCAACAGTGTTATCGCTAAATTTAAAGGGGTCAGCAAGCTGGCCACAAAAACCGTGCTAACATTGAAATAGCCATACTAAGCAAGTGATGATCCCATTATCTGATAGGTGTTTTCTTACGCTATTGGATAGCAACAGGTAGTTGAACTGTTTACCTTAATTATCACAAATCTGAAATGGAACCCGCTTTCCCGAACTGTTGAAAGTGACTCACGCTTCGAGTTATCGGTTGTTTGTTTCCGGTATGAAACTAGGCATGTCTGTGGCATACCAACCGTCCATGTGAACTCCGGAAAAATGGAGTTGAACTCATTCAAGGAAGCTACTAAACGGAGGCCAGGGAGTCTGTCGAGATATCTGTTGGGTAACAGACCGACTCACAGTTGCTTCGGAAAATATACAGTGCTATACACCAGTAACCATACGCACATACTGTCCCTTTGTCTGTGGACAAGTCTCTTTCAGGTCACATGCGCAGAGATGGACTCATAGGGTCCTGGAAACATTTGCCTAATTTACGGTGACATTCCTGCCTGGTAGCAACAAGAGATATTTGGATTAACAGCAACTTCAATGGGCAAGCGTGGTGATGCAACATTGTCCAAAGTCTGAGTTGGGACCGCAGGCAAAATAAGCAGGGAACATCACTAGTGAATTTGGTAGGGGAAATCTGAGAGAAGCCATGTGGAATGATCCCTAAAGTGATACAAGCAAACAATTCATTATATGTGCTGTCTAACTGTGCATATGCATGTTTTCAGATAACAAGGTTGTTCAGTATCTTAAACTTACTTCCTTAACCTTGTAGTAAACCAGATCCCAGAGGGTTTAGTAACACATCGCAAATATGACAGTGTGGTAATTTTCGACTTCGAGATGGAGCACACGCAGAAGACATTCTTCTAATCTGTGCGGGGAGTCTAGGACAGTTTGGACAGATCAAAGTTCCCAGTCTGCCCAGTGGAAAAATAGTTCATATGTGCAATCTTATTGTTCATTCGTGTGGAGGGTGTTTACAGGATGTCTGTTTTCGACCATCAGCGTCACCGAACTATTAGCAGCGCGTGTTGGGAACACCACGTCAGCAATGACAAATTTCGCTGGCGCGTCTTTTAAACAGGGATTCTGCCGACCACTAGCTTACCCACACCCCCGCGAATAGCAATTTGCAGCCTGCTATACAGTGCGTTGTTCGAGAGTATTGCGTTCAGCTCGAAGCAGCGATGTGGTAACCAACATATCACTTAAGTTTGGGGCATGAAGGTACTCACATTGAAGCTTGCTTTATGGCGTTCCTGGATTTTAGCAGCGGTCCGAAGCACAATGAACACTGTGTGATATGTGGAGGAATAGAAGTCAGTGACCTTCGTATTGCGAATCCTTGTATGTATCTATGTGGTTTCCTGTCTCTTCTTCTACCTCTGTACGATTCTGTATGCCCAGACTCTCATTTTTTCTTCTCATATATTGTGGAACGTTCTCTCACTGCATACGGTACCTTTCGTGTTGATAACATATACAGTTACGTAGACGGACACAGAGTGGAGGGATAGACTGAAATTGATATGCGCATACCTGGAGAGCAGAAGAGTCAAAATGTTCCCGAAGAGTTAAGCACGAAAAAGGTGATTCATGGCTCACTTTGCACAACACACTTGAAGTTATAAAGCTCACTACCAGCAACTAGAATTTGCGACAAAAACTGAAGCTGAGGCAGGTGAAAGTGGACCATCACTTCATCAGAAGTTTGCAAATTCACTTTTGATTTTTTTCTTGTAAGTGCGCTGACTCCTTCCAAGTTTGTGTAGTCATGAGCGCGAAAGTAATGGTCGCAATTCACTAGTGTTATTCTCAAGAAACTGCGTTCCGGTTCAGTTATGTCGCAAACGAATGTTCACTGAAAGGGACTGTAGCTACCTGTGTAAAGAGCAGTCTCTTCGAGGGCCGGGAGGTTCTTGCAAAGATTACTGTAATGCAGTGATTTCCACATCGTTCGTCAGGAAAGCCTATTGATTTCAACCAACCCGCAGTGGGAAGCTGTCCACCGACTGGAAAACAAAGGACACACTAGGTGTAACCACCTGAACACCTCTGTTCCCCCCGAAACCACGAAGGATAGCAACTGGCACAGTGATGGGATATGACTGTTACAACCTCAGCCAGGTTTGCATTTGACTATATTGAGTAGGCAGTACGTTTCGCTTGTTTGTACAGAGTGATGTAAGTGAACAAGCCGGAACAAATGATTAATACTCCAGTAGTTCTTACGAAATACTCCGTCAAATGTGGGTGTTCCATTTATGTTAAGCAGTTTTCCTACTACTTATCAGTTGAAAAGGACTAAACGGTTTTATGGTCACCGATCGAAGTTGGCAAGGCAGTTATTGTTTACTCTCGAGGTGAACGACCAATTCTGCCGTCACCCGAAGACGAACGTAACTTAGCTTTTGATACGACAATTCGGTCATCCCGAATGTGAAGTCAATGGCACAGTGGTCAACAAGGTTGTCATTTGAGGACGTGAGCCAGAGTTCGATTCCCGACCATAACAAGGATGTGTACTACTGAAGAGTCCTAACAAGAATGAACCTGAAGTCTTATGCTTTGCTTTCACAAGGGGTCGTTTGAACGATATATCTGAATGCGGAAACTGCAACCGAGCACGAACATTGTTTCGGTTATAAGTCGAATAATTTTCTAATTACGAAACGATTTCCTAAGAGTGCCGGTTGAATGGAATCATTAGTTTGAATAGTTCATCAGTTAACTTCTAACCACCCATATCACTTAAGATGGTGGACAACGTACCTGAACAAGTACCTATTAAATTCGATCGTCAACTCTTCCTTTAACTTCAGCTATCTGGCGTTGTTCCAATTAACCAAGAAGGATCGAGTGAAATATTCTGAGACGGGAAACCTGGCTACCGATTTCACAATATGTATAATAGGAAAGCCATATGGTCAGACATTGTGAGTAAATGAATGTTCAAGAAAGGTTCGGATAAACAGCCCCTCAGCAGCATGTTCGTACTCTGTTTGTACCGGTGAATACCATCCTAATGAAACTGCTAGCTTGAAGTGGCTACGACCACGGGGGTACGGAGCGGTGATCATATTTATTAACTTACACATTCATACCGATATCCTGCGACTTTAGCTGCACATCTGATGATTCAAAAGTCACACCATTTGAACGCAAGCTATCAAGCATAAAACCAAATGAGATGATTCCTAATGGAGATCCAATATATGTCTGACAATTGTTCGCAGATCTCACTACTCCAGTATAACAACCACACGTCAGGATATTAAAGATGAGTTGATTTTCATATAAGTTGAACGCTCACAACTCATCGTACTTGTTGCATTCCCATAGACTTTCCAGTTGGCTCCTTCCAAAAAGCACTACACTCGAGTATCGTCTTAGTCAGACCACGTCAGTAATGTATATCCTTCCACGGCCTAGACTACCACTCCGGTCACGCTTTCATGAAGCAACCGAGTTCACTACTCAGTCACTGAGCTCACAATAGATACGATCGAACTATTTGATCGCTCAGCCTTTTCCCCCTGAAAGTAATGATCAGGTTACCCGATCACCACGATAGGAGACAGTAATTCTCCTATTAACCCCAATCTAAAGAGGCCGACTGGAAAGTCTATGGGAATGTGACAGTTGCGGTCAGCTGATATAAAGACCGAAATCCCCTACTACTCAAAAGCTGATCTGTCAGGGTTTGATTTGTGGATAATGAACTGAGGCAGTGGAAACTGTTGGATGTGAGGCTCTTCTGTCACGACAGCCGTTTGTTCTAAGTTCGAAATGACTGTATGGTACGGACGTCCCAAGTGTGTGGGCATGAACTTAAAGAGGTTGTGAACGGGTCCTGTCACTTTTGTCCAACTTTATGTTAGGCTCAGTTTGATTGCATTAGTCTGGCCTATAAAACAGGTGTACTTACGGCTGTTAATCGAACGCCTGAAGCCGAGCTTATTTACTAAGAAACAATTCATCGTAACGTTGAAGCTACCTTGGTTGTGATCCCATGATTTGGTTCCGACTTAATATAATTCATTCAGTTTGTTGTACATTGCCGAATGCACGTTTGTGACTGATCAGAATACAAGAAATATCATCCCACATTGATTTACTCTCTCTGGTACACGCATTGCGCGCATGCACATGAGACACATTTCTTATCTGAACTTCCTCCGAGAGCCGTAACGGACGCACAGGCAGGACCGGTAGCCACACGCGTACGTCGTGAGATCGGTCCAGTGCCTTACGAATTTCCACACGGCACAAAGATAGTTAGTGATCTACATAATGTATGTACCCTGGCCGTTGCTGCAATGACGAATCGTATACGACCAAAATGAACAATTACGACTTTTACAATAAAATGCTTCTCGAATTTTTACACCACCCATCCCGAACAGTCGGCTACACGGCTCTCCAGGCCTACCCAACCATGGCACCGGAACCAACTCGATTCATTCCGATTCTCGACGGGATAGATACGGGGTCCTATTACGGAGTTGGAAAACAACCTCAACCATTCAATCTGGCTACCCATCACAAGCCAAGTGAAGACAACCGATCCATACCAGTTTGCCGGCCTATATCAACGGCTAGACCAGAGCCAGTTCGGCTGAACTCAAGCGCGTTTTATAATCCGTTTAATGTGGTCGCGATCACCACTGCCATGACCTACCCCACTTTGACCTATGACCCAGGGTCAGATTTGGAACCGTACGAGCAATACGAGTTAGAAGCTGACACAGGCGATCCAGATGAGATGAAACCGAGGACACATGCTGGCGGCAGCGGGGGAGGCTGGAAACCCAAACTGGCTGACGCGTACGCAGAGAACACGTTTGTTTAATCAATTCGTGACGCGGCCACTGTGTAACACTGAGCATTAACCACAATGATCTTCAACCGCAACTTGTTTTTATATAAATATTTTGCACTTGTGAGTGTACGTGTGAAATAACACTGCGAAGAGTTCTCGTTACTTGACATTGATGTCCTGCAAGATTTACGTGTGAAGTTGACGGCTAAAAGCACAAGTTTTGTTGAAACTGCATTACTAGACAACTGCTGTAATGTTGCGCATCCTCGACCTGGCTGATAGGTATTTCTAACTTTCCATTCGAATTCTGTTCTATGAAAGCACTACCAAAAGCAAACAATCTTGGGGATGTCGCGAGATGATAGTCTGACGATCAAGGAAGATACAGCGTTGCAACTTTCGAAGCTGTAGCCCACACTATGCGTTTCAGTCTAACAGCGATATGGACACTCGTGAGGAACTCAGAAATACGACCCGTAATAAGGCTGAGATAGTTTCGGTAGAACACAAACCAGTGCAACAAAGTTCGTACGGGACCGTCTGCTGAACAGTGTCGATAAGCGGTTCGATCATCAGTTCGATGAAGAGTTTTCATCGCTATCACAGTAAAAACGACTACGAAAAAAGTGTAGATGTGCTAGAGCCCCACAGATGTGGTGCGTCGTCTACCGTGCCTGTCAAAGACATCATTGGAGTAGTGATCGGGTGTTCATGATGAGAACATCGTTCAACAGGAAACACTCAAGCAATGGATAATGTTGAGATATAAGCCAGGGCAGTATTCTAGCAGCGTCACGAGACAGTAAGTCGGCAGCAAGGATTAAAGGATGCAGTTATCAGAACAAGATGTTTGGGTTAATGGTAAACCGTTCTGTTAGAACTGCTCAGTAACCGTGATGAGCGCCGTCTCTGGTGAAAGACGGTAATGAGGGAAGGCGCGTCACCTGAATGTAAGAAAACAGGTGGAATCATCCGACTGGCATCCAACATAAGCTAGGGTGACTCAAAAATGAAATCCACACATAATCATATAATGCAGACTTATTCGTCAACACATCAGACTAGTGAGATGGTGCCATATCTAAGAAGACGCCATATTCTGTAGCCGTAAAAATAGATGAAACGTCAGATTACCTGGACCAGTCGGCTGGCCGGTATGATGTATAAGGACGAAATAACGCTAGTCTCGAACGGTAAGATATAGTTCAGCCAAGGAACCAATGACAAACATTGGGTGATGAACTCGTAGGTGAATTTTCAGCAATCGGTCTGTGTATCAGGAAGAGGCGAAAAAAATACAGCAGCTAAGATGGCCCTACCATAAAATGTTGTTTGAGAACAACAAACGTTACCCCCAATGACAATGGAAACGAGCTTCTCCCGTGGGATTTACATCTAAAGTGGCCAACATGCATTCAATTACCCAATCACACTTCCGGACATCTGGAAACCACAGACCGAACAAGTGCATAATCAATAGTCGCATATAACAGTACTATGCAACGCACGTCCTGATATTTGTAAATTACCCTTAAAAATTGCCCAGAGGTTTTAAGTTTTCATAGGAAACGGAATATTTCGACTCTTCTAGCCGCCCCAAAAGAAGCACTGCTATGGACGTCTCTACAGATTTGCGGCGTACGGATTGAGTACGAACACGATCGAAACACCTGATACAAACTAGACGAAATAAGCCTAGGTATGATAATAGATAAGTAAAATGTAAGTTTTCGCTGTACATTTTATAGTGATATGTGATATGTGCACATTGTCGTCCAGATACGGCTTAAATCTGAACACGATAACCATACTGCCGTATGAATACAGAGCAGTTTTTGCCATTAACAGGCCTAATCCCAAACTGATAGTGGGAAATATTAGTTTACTCTTATTGCCCAATAATTACATCGCCTCGTCCGCAGTGTAGAGGAGAGAAGCTGAAGTCCACGTGGACTCGTAGCACATAAGGTTGCATTTGTTCGGGCCCAGTTTGAATGGTCAACATCCGCTGAGTACATCCGGAATGTCATTTCCCTTTTCTGGAATGAGATTTTCGGCTTAATCTCAGTGAATAGATTCATGCATATGTTCACACTCAGCATTTTTGCCAAATTAGGTGAACGCAGACCCGAGACGCCGGTTATTTGTCACACCTACATGTGCTTCAACAGGTTGTAGTTCAGCTGCAGTCAACAGCGTCCCCCATGATGTGCACCTGATCTTCTGAAACAAGCTAAACAGACATCGTCGTGTCCATCAGCGACATGAACACTTCGCCGTCATCACTCCAGATTAGATGGCATGTTTGCTGCTTGGGAACGGTGAGCCATACGACTATTACGACTGTGGACACATCACCTCTACGCACCAAACGGTACAGCGCAGGACGAATGACGACAATGTGAGGTGAAAACCAGCCAGTTACCGGCCATTATGGGCAACCTCGACGTCCTCTGGATCATGCACTGGGTTTAACGGATATTATCCGTAGAGGTACCCATAATGATGGAATCGCACATTACATTACAAGCAACTACCCATGTGTACGCTAAGGCAAGGATACCCACCTACAGCGTTTGAGCAGCCACCTTCATTGTACTCGCTTGAACAATGTGATCTCTCCTTGAAGCCAACTTTCAGTATCCCACACTGTCTTACGGCAGCCTCGTGTGACCTAAAAGGCATTCATGATTTGTTCATCCCATGAGCCCAGTCACAACTGATGCTACCAGTTGTTCGTGTGCATTGAGAGTTAGCGCACATTGCACGGTCAAACGCTGTTCGATTGCCGCCTTCTTCCGCGAGTAGTAAAGGCAGTAACTCCCAAACTGACCGTTAAGGGCGGACAAAAACAGATTGGGCAGGTGGTTTACTTTGAAGGCTCTGATGAGATGATGCGAACAAAATCATTCGTTTTCATATTTTCTCAGGCTTTGGACTAACAATCGATTCTATACAGCCTCTTGCTCTTCTCAATCAAACAAGCCCTGAACCAAAAAAGTGATCAGCTACTGTGTGCACTACAACATTCGCCTTGAGGCAAGTCCCATTCAACCTATCGCAATCAGCAGTCCAGTCAGTGTACCAATTAGGTCGGTACACCGAAACATGCATAATTAAAACCTGGATGCAGTGATATTCACTAACATCAACAGCAACTATTATCGACACCGCTTATGTTAAGGGTAAATATCTGTGAAATGATCTACAAGAAAGACACCTTCACCTAGAGTTCCCTAACATTCTTTAGATCTGCTGGAGACAAACAGATCTATCCGTGATAATTCATGGAAACGGTTTTCGAGCAGCCCAGTGTGATCGGATCACTTAGACGAGTTAAGGTGTCCAGAAAATGGAAACAGCTGCCTCAGTCAGAAGTCATTCCAGCTCGTTAGAGCTATATTAACCAAAAAGCCTGATATTAGTGCAAGAACGTGCGAGGACACTACAGATTCACACTTCAAACTGCATGCATGCAATGTGCGGTTACATGGATTGAATGCTTTTGGACTGTTTAAATCCGGACAAGCCAGATGAGGTTGAAATGCGGTAGTCGGTAGTAAAACAAAAGCGAGGGTACGCCTGGCAAATAAGTGTCGCAAACACGCATTAGCAACGACAGAGCCTGGATGATCACAGTTACCAACCACACCATTCACATGGTCGGCATATAACACTATGTATCGTCAGAAAATAGTTCGCCGCCATCAACGACAGCAATGGCAGTTATAAGTTGCAGTCCGGATGGTGTGACCGATAAATTCTGTACGGTGAGCAGTATTTGTTAAATCTATGAGCACGTACTATCAACGATAAGGCTGTGAAGAAACGTAATCATACTTACAGCAAGTTGCATGATGCATGAATACAGACAGTGGGTAATCTAACATGATGGCCGGCCATCAGTTGCAATGGAGCACTCAATGAGATGATTAGTAGCAGCACGCAGCTGAGAACACGCCGCACCAGCCCAACATCCGTGGAGAAAGCTAAGAGAAGTGAAAACGGTGCACAGCGTGTATTAGCGACGGGTTAATCCAGAATATTCATCCGGCGATTTCTATGCCAACTGGCATCGGGGAATTTGACTGGAGTGGTGAGCGTGGCTCGTAATCGAGTGACTTTCTCGTCACCGGCCGACACCTCTTCTTTGTGTACGCGGCATCCTATATAAACGAAATACCGTCGCAATCTGTCATAATAAACAGAAAGAAAGGAAAGATTCACTTGTTTGCATTGCTTCGTGCTCTGAAAATCGTGAAAATCAGCATCAGTTGAGAGCGTTTATCACATGCGTTTGACTCTCGTTTTTATAAGAAACCACATTTTTAAAATTGAAAATCGCATCTGCCAACTGACTTTTGTAACCGCATCGACAAAGAAAACCGACACACGAAATGCGGGAAAATGAAAACAATAACACAAGGTGCACAATGTAGCTATGTGCCACTTTCAGTCACGGAGTACTAGGAGGCAGGACAAAATCGTATCGCCAATTGTGTAATTCACTGTTGTATACGGGGCTACTCAGTCTGAGAGACACTGATCAATCTCAATTTATCAAACAAGAAAGGCTCTTTTTATAGTGGATCAACAGTTTATGACTGCAGTTGGGCGACAAACCTGTAACATTCTGAGCGGCTCGTTCGTTGTTATGTTCCACGAACTTGCCATCAGTAATTCGGTTGCTTAAATCCTGCACGCGATCAAGCAACTTGTTTTAATCACCAACTTTTACAAGCAAAACCGATGTGGCATCTTAATGCCGTTTTTGATTGGCTTGCAACAATTGTGCGCAAATCTATCTGCAGCAGATTTTGCGTGGGCTCTGATAGGCTGAACCTTCTCCAATCAGGAAATCGTCCCAGTCCAGTAAGGAATGCAACCCAAACTTGTAAGCTGTTATACACTGCAGTTCGTTCAAAATTAACCTGCCCCACCGAGCATTTTCCATAGTTGTGTGAGATACCTGAGTCTTTGGAGTAAACTATGACCAAAACACTGTAGCAGAGGAAGTTTGGGTAGTCTTGCAATGGGTTACATCCAGTTTTTTCACCTATCACTCGTTACTACCAAGCTTGCACAATCGTAAACTGACTTAACTCATCAACCTGTTCACCGCTTGTCCAGTGACTGGTTATTGATTGGTTGGACTCTGATGTTTCAAGTTCAAGTTGTACATGGCTCCGAGTTTTTCTTCATAATTTACAATGTCACTTGTCCTCTGTTTCTTGTGCTCCACATCTCAACAAATACTGTTAACCTGTTGCATTCGGCTACACAGCTGTTTCTGGTGTTGTGTAATTGACGTTCGTTTATCCGTTTACTACTTTTATCCCACGTCAGCATCAATTCCCCAGTAAACCGCAATCTACTAGCGGCATTTAAATTAATTGGCTCCAACCACCCATTCCACAGACATTGATTTGTTGCTCACACATAACAGTGAGACAGTGTCCTATCGGCCGTGTGCTACCAACTGATTTCGAAATCACACAAAACTAGGTGCTCATTTTTCTCTGACGGACGTTCGCACATTCGTCTGTCTTCTAAACCGAGTTCACCATGAAAAAATACCGGTTCTTACACGAAATGTAAATTAATATGTTGGCCAGTTTTCTCTCTCTCTCTCTCGATGCTGAGGGTCAGTACGGTCCCACTACTAGTGAGCCTTCGACTGCAGTGGGACACTGCAGGTCCCGTGTACCTTCAGTTGTTCCTTATACTTGACATCCTCATCTATTCTCTATTTCTTCTGACCTACATGCAACAAATATCGTTAACTAGTTACATTTGGCTAATCAAGATGATAGTCTCGTTGTCGACCAAACATTTCGCGGTTGATTTATCCGTCTAATACTTGTATCCAGAGTTGTCACCGGCTCCGCCGTAAATTGTGAATTTCTGTTCAGTAATTTACTTTTGCCGCACCAATGGTATTTTTCAATGTATTCAAAGAGTACTTTACCTGTGTGATTCAATAAATCTCGTTGGCCGAACCTCCGCCATCTCATCAACGGCTAGGGCGGTATCAACTAATCTGAGACATTCGACGACAATCATATCTCTGAAGCTCAAACTTTACGTATATAAGGCAAGTGTAAAGATCGTATTACTCGGCTGCAGCGAGACATTGCCAAATAGAACAGAAGAGGTTAGCCGTCTTCAGGTAGTTGACCACCGATGCCTACGTCCAATCAGGGTCAGTGGCGTGGATGTTGTTGTTTGATCGAGTTGTCTGTGAAGTGATTGCACTTAGTGATGCGGGGCAGTGAAAACCATCGAGGCTGTTTTGCTCATAACATCTTACTTTCACTCGCAGCTCGGTTGTTTGTCTGCAAAGTGTAGGCACCCTGATGCTGAATGACTGAATAAGGACGGAGCCAATTTTAGTAGTTAGGTTTCTTCTCAACCTCTTCTTCTTTCCCTGTTTCTCTGTACACAGTTTGTTTCTTATTCATGGCTGTGTGGTAGTTAGGCATCAATGATAATCACTGATGTATTGCAGTCCGCTAAGTGACCATATATTCCTATTAACCTATTAAACGGTCCGATCAGACAATGACTGGCCCTCTTCTTGTCAAACATAGCTTTACTTTGTTTCTCATTGATGCAACGGCTCAGTAATCTTGTGTAAGCCATTCCTCGTCTATAGTGGTTATTTCTTTTCCAACCTTAACTTTGCTTTGAACTGCATTACTCACACTGTCATAATTGAGGTTCAATATATCTGGCCTATTTATTATTGACTTATTTAGTACAATATTAGACAAGTGTCTTCACTGCTGTCTACAACCTATGGCATGTGGAGGGGTCGATTTACTAACGTGACTAAAATTAGTTGATGTTAATCATTCGGTTCATTGAAATCAATCTGCTGCTCGTAACTGACAGTGAGAGGGTGTCCTATGGACTATGCGTCACCAATTGATTCCGAGATAGTAAGAAATCAACGGCACTCAGCTCCTCTTATGGACGTTCGCGCATCTGCCTACATTCTTGACTAACCTCATCACACAACACATGTTGGTTCTTGCTCGAAATGCAAAGCAGTATGTTGGCCGGTTCTCTTATCGGTGTTGAGAACCACTTATCTCCCGCTGACGATAAGCATTTGGTTACAGCTGCAGTGGGCGCGCAGTGTGACACTTGTTTCCGTGAGCCCTCAATTGAGCATGTTAGCGAACACATCCTCGAACCCAGTGATGAGCAGGCCCTCTACCATCAGGACAACCGCCTGAGCAGTTTGTGTGCTAACGCTGGTATGGTTCGTGGGTGTAACAATTTTTTATACCTCGTACACAAATGCCCTAAGCCCAGAACTCACCTCCAGCCATCGCGCTTCTTTTAACGAGTCACAGTTGTGTGCCAGTTTTTCGACTCATCTTACCCCTAGTACGTCTTCTCCGCTCCATGGTGCTTATGCATTTATCGACCCGGCTAGAAGTAAAACGTCTGCCATTGCATATGAATGTGGTAGAGATCGTACCTTCAAACCTAAATTCTACTGATGCCGATTCCTTCTCAGTGACTATGCGCTATTCAAAGAAAGACACAGATTTAGTGGTGGAGGTTTGCTGGTGAGCAGTGACAGCTAAAATGAAGAAGCTGCACCTGAGAAACTGCACGCCGCGGTTAAACGGAAGACGACTTAAAGCCTTAAAATCAAGTCCTGTTTCAACCTCACTTCAGCTTGGTGTCGCGAATTCAAATACGGATGGTGCTGGGATTCATAATGAACTGTCAAGTGCAGACGTGACAAGTGAATCCTCGCCAAGAATGCTATTGTTAAAAGCTAGTGGCGGAGATGTTTCACCGCTTCCCAGGAAGCCATTTCTGCCTTATGCGTAAGTCCGAATTCGCTGTACTCAGCAATACAGCAGACAAAGGGTAGAGAGGCTGCTATTTTTTCACACTGTCGTTCAAGCACAGAAAATTGCATTCAGCTACCGCACGATCAGGGCTACTCGACAGGTACTTTGGTCGACCAGATCCAGTTACCCGGTTAACCAGGAAGAAGCTGAAAAGCAGCCAAAAGCCAAATTACGAAGATGGGTTATGGCTAAGGCAACCGGTGTATGTGGTTGTTAACTGACGTTGTCGCACCTAGGGCGGTTGGAAAGAGTAACAGATCGTCGACGTTATTAGGCATTGTAGAACTACTGCCAAACGGAATAGGACGACGGCACGACAGACAGGGGGTGGACAGCCACGATTTCTAGACGTGTTGACACTAACAGTTAAGCGGATATCCGTTGCTAGCAGTGAGCATGACATGCCTTCTGGCGCAAGGAGGAACACGTCTATCGTGAACACCAATTTTCCGTGACGAACGTTTGTCCAGTCGTCAACCTTCTCGACCGGGTGCACCGGGCGGCAAGATACTGGTTCTCATTTAAAGTAAAGTGCATGCCGCTGGTTGGTTTTCTCCCCTTGATATTGAGAAACAATGTGATCCCATAGCCGGTGAGTCATCGACAACGGCTGCAGTGAACAGTCAGTGTGAGATACATTTTCGTGAACTTCCAGTCACTGTTGTTAACGAAGAACTCCATGTAACCAATATCGGCAATTGCAATTTCTGTAGTAAACCACTGTCTTTACTGCTGCTTCCAATTCTGATACCTGAAAGAGTCAATTTACAAATCATTTACGTTGTTTGACGCTAAGCATTCATTTCATCGACATCGATCAGTCGTTCGTATTTGACAATGAGAAGTGGTGCTTTCAAGTATGTGCCACCGATCGATTCCGAAGTCGTGCACAGACAATAGTGGAACTGAAGTTTAATTCCCTGCAACAAAGAAACATATAAATTTCATGACTGGTTTTTCTATTCAGAAGCTGATGGTCAGAATGTGAAAGCCGCGAACGACTGCACGAATGTTCAAGTCAAAGGCGATATTTTCATTGGACAGGAACAAGCAATTTATATATGGACCTGGCGCAATAGCGGCGATTCATTATGGCCTCGTCGATTGGTAAATATGGATTATGGAACTACCAAACGCTGGATTTGCCCTAAACATTCGTTCAGACTAAACCTCTAGGACGCAATGCTTCTTAGATTTGCCAAAGCTATGACAACTGGTTCGTATTCGGAAAAGTATCCGTAAATTTTAGGCTAACCAAAGCTTCAGTAGCGATCTGTTGTCAGTTCGAACGAGATAGCACCGGTTGATATTCAACTCTGCTTACTGTGTTGACTGTAATGTGAAACTTCCCGCACTAGCCCTCACTAAACTATCTTATCCATGCATACCAAGCTGCAAAAGTATCGGGAACAAAAAAAGCAGATGTAGGACAAATATGGACGCACAAAAGAAAATTGCAATATATGTCTAACTACTTACAAGTAGTGTAGCCACCAGAGAGTGTTTGAAATTGTCAGAGGAGGGCGCCTGTCTAGTTAATTAACATCGTACGCCAAAAACACATTTGTGAACAAAAGTCATACTCACTGGTCGCAACTCATTCGGAAGTCAACTGTAAGGTCATCGATAACGGTCTTGAAATTATCGCAATGCAGAACCAGCGTGAGCATGTGGTAAATCAACCGATCACGCAGTAACGGTGAAATAGTCCTAGGGAGGAAAAGCCAACAGGTGAGCAAAGCAAAAGTGAGATAAAAAACGCGGAGAGTCGATAACCAGCGTTGAAAATGTTAATCAGTGCAGAAAATATAGCCGGGGAGGTTTCGTTTACATTTTCCATGCAATTACGCTTCAACGGACTGATTCGAGCGGGCCAGGGCACACGTGAGGTGTGTAAGCGATGCGATGAAAAAACCATCTATATGGTTGAAGCAGTGATGCTATTTCGGTTTGCAAAGAAGCTTAGGAAGCGATCTGTCGGCAAATCCGTTCAAACTGTAGTGTTTGCTGCCTGGATCAAAAATATCAACCTTTTGCTTCCATTGATCACCCAATACGAAAACGGAAGGTGCTGGGATGTGTATTAGCACCATTAGTGGTGAAGAACAAAGGGAGAATGGACTATTTGTTCCTAGCCTTGTGTTAACAAGATAGAGGAAAATCGTTGGATAGTTGAAAAAAGCAAGGAAAAATAGTGCACATTTCGAGAAGATTCAAAAGTGTTTCAAATCTTAAACGATCCAGCCGTCAGACAATGTGTTCGAATGTGTAGACAGCCCCAACAGAGAAGTTCTGGTTACACATTGCCGGTTTAGAACTCTGGGTTAGGAGAATGACCTCGTAATCAATCGCTCCTAGTTAATAGCAGAATGTTTACCAGCATATAACAAAAAGACAAATGAATTATAACAAACGCTGCATCTGAAAATTTTCAGACAAACAATGATTTTGAAGTGCAAATGAAGGTGGGGACCCTAAAACCGTTTGGGCAACCGACAAGTATTCTGCCCGCACAACTATGAATGTATAGGAATAATCAATCAATCCCATCATAACTCTTTCACAGTGGTGTCGGAGTCCGGCTTTGTTCCCATATCAAACCAAGTTGTCTCGTTTCCCCTCTTTTGTTAAACAACACTTGATGACAACAACACTTGATGACTCCCCAATTCCATTTCCACACGCACATCATAGACTGACCTCATTTGCAACTCACGACGGAAATTATAACCAGAATGATAGGGTATCAAACATTAAGGATTCTTTGTCTAAAAGACACAAGCCCATACTCGCCCTACAAAAACACCAATTAAGCTTGCGACCTTCAATGTTCGAACACTTGCAAATAGACCAGCTGGCAGCTCTTGCACGTACTTCGGACATCCTCACCATCGATATCCGTTGTCTCACGGAAATCCTGTTTCAGAATTCCAGCTCAGTGCTATATCCGTATTCTCAGTCTTGTATACTTTACTCCGGAAACATTGGATCAGTGAAGCTGTTCTAAATGATTAGGGTTTGACGAACACCATTCTCAGTTTCAAAATGGATACATGCACCTCAAGTGCAAATCACTCAGAGGGATCAATCTGATTCCTACTGCGTTCAAGTCGCTCAGAGCCACCGTACTTCGCAGACTAAGGAAAACGCACGAATAGCGTATCCTTGAGGAGCTAGCTGGGTTTCGTCCGCCCGTGACTGTACTGATCGTACTTTCACACTGCCTGAACTCCGCCATTTATATAGAAGGCCAACAATTATCTTTTTGGACATCGGAGGGGGTTTCGATTCGGTCGATAGCTGCACTCTGGGATTGCCTATAGAGGTGGGGTGCACCTGAGAAGCAAGTGAACATCCTGAGAACAACCTAGTGTCAGACTGCGGGCAGAGTTAAGGCTTACGGTAGCGTATCGCTGACCTTAAGTGGAGTGCGACAAAAATGTCCAAACTTCTCCTTGCTATTCAACTTTGCAGTAGGCGAGATCCTAGAGTATGCCGTTACAAATGTTTAATATGGTGATATGAAATTGTTCTCAGGCGCTCTACTTCCAGGGAGTATGTGCAAACGACATCGCTCCAATCCGCGAAGGTTCACAGAGAGCCCAGAATATTTTAGACAGATTAGAGACTTCGGTTCGTACATCTGGTATAACATTTGCATCTACTAAGTACAATGTGCTGATTATCAAGACTGTGTCTGTTCTCATGCTATGCATCGAGCAGCTGGTAGTAGAGAAGTCAACACACTTTAGGATTTGTATCACTGAGATCACAAATCGCGTGAAAAAGCTTCGGATGGCGTTTGCCAACTCACGCCACATGTGGTGTCGGCAAGACCGGTCTTTCTGTGAAAGGCGGAGTGTACAATGCGACCGTAAGTGCATTCCTATTGTACGACTCCAAAACCTGATTCATCCGTACAGAGGATGTTTACAGAATATCCGTTTTCGACCATCGGTCTCTCTGAAACATTGGCGGCGTGTGGTGGGAACACACAGTCAACGATGACGAGGTTCGCCGACGTGCATTCGGAACGGATATGCTATGCCGACCTTCAACCATATTCACCTCTTCTCATGGCTTCGTTGATTTAGCCACATCCTACGAATGCCCACTCACCGTCTGCCAGATCGTGCTGTGATTGCGAGTGGTGGGTTAGGCTGTAGGCTGCAACCTAGTAACCAGCGCATGATTGGGGTATGAAGACACTTACTCTGAACCTTGTTTCGTTACGGCCTTCCAGTTTCCTGGCAGGGGTCCGAAGGTTAATGAAAACCTTTGGCTGAGAATGTGACCCGATATGGCGAACAACAGAGGTCAGCGTCACTCGTGTTACCAGTCTCTGTGTGCACCGGCATAATTTTCCCCCTTTAACTCCCTTCTCCGTCTGGCTTTCCTTTCCACATTGTGGCATGTTTGACACTCCATGTGATTATTGCATGCTGAATACATAAATGTCAAATGGTGAATGTGCTTTCTGATGGTTGGGAATAGTGGTGGACTTCGACTAGATATGAACCGACGACAGGAACCATGTGCCCTTAAGCGGTGTGTACCGTACCAGCAGAACCACGAGGCTAGGAAGAGAAGCTGGGATTGTTTTGAACATCTAACGAGCTCATTTTCTTGTGAAAGAAAAACAACCAACAAACTTACCGAGTTTTGAACCGGCTGGAATCACCGCGACTGACCATGGCAGTGAACTCCGCCAGTAGGTGCTTTGCTACAACTGACGGCGAATCTGGGAGCGGTTGCTTGCGATGAACATCATGAGGGTTTAATTTGAACAAGGCCAGCATGTGACTCAAATAAGTCAAGCATTGTGCAATCCGCAGCCGATTATTGGCCATATGCTGAGCTACCCCGGTATTACACAGCGCAGATAGTCGCAGGAGTCGGTCAATAACACACTTCGGGTAGACACCCTTTTCCGACCATGTCTGAAAGTTCGTGACTGAGGCTGTAGACAGTAACTCTGCTTCACTGGCTAATGCCTCCAGGATGCGGACGGGAATGAGCTTGTCAAACGGGAAGACATCTTGTGGGTGGGCTGCGTTCAGATCGAACGGCGGAAGAAGACGAACGCGAGCGTCCACAGGAGGTTCAGTGCCTAAAAATCGTAAGCAAAAAACGCTGTGTTTAGAACGGGCGACCTCGACGACATGACTGAGCTGGAAATGCAACCCGGTAATGCAAATATACCTGGTTCCCGACCGTCCACATCGGTAGCTTCCCTTTTCAATTGTTTCTGACCGTACATTGCTTTGGTGATAACCGTGGCATCGGTTACCGCTGAACGGTGGTCTGCATGGCGTTCACGCTCCTTCAGCATCCGCTGACGTTTGACTGAACCAAACGCATTCGTGAGAGCAGCACGCTGGAACCCAAATTAAAAAACATAACAGAACTCGTGACTGACATACGTACAGAACCTAACGTTTGGTCGATCAGGGAAGGAATGTTCCTGCTAACGGTGACCACTGTAAGAGGACGCCGTTACATCCGTTGACTGCAAATTCTTCGTTGAACAGATCTACACAACTAAAGTTATAACAGGTCACGTACATCGAGGAAGTGTTCATTATGGAAAATGACGCATATGGTGCACAGATACACATGGAACACAAATACACCGTTGTACGCAGCGGTTGTCCTTGCTGTTATGAAAATGATCGACATCCGATCGGACCTTCATTACACCTTGAGATATCAGTCCACAGCTTACACGACCAAAACCAGTGACGATTTTATGGCCATTTCGTGCGAACCACGGTACTAATCGTCAACGAAAACGTTCTGGTCACATGCTACTCACCAATGTCATGAGTAGTCTGGTGAATCAGGACTCCGAAGTGAACTCAAGAAGACTCGAATCACAATGAACTAGGCGTAGTTGTCCACTATTCATCAGCTGCAACGGTAACGCCTCTGTTCTATTTAACTCTCTATTTTGATGGTAAGGACCGTCAATTCAAATTTTAACTGGGGAGGGGGCTGATTATGTACTTCAAAACACGGACGTGAAATCGCCATGATTAAAAGGGAGTTAAACTTACATCAACCGCTTTGGTATCATTTACGATTTCCGGTTCTGTGTCTGACGACAGAGACAAAGAGAAAACAGTGTTCGTGAAATCAAACACATTACCGTTGAAACAAGGTCCGAGGAATTCCGGCTTTTTGTGAATTACAATCACATCCTCTGTGATCTTGTTGTAGATAACTGTTGCGAAACTGGAGCGGACAAAGAATGACAACAGGGATTGTAAGCCACTACATCAGACATTGAATTGGATAAGGTTAGTCAAACACAACGTCCAAATCTTAAAACATTAACGCCGGTACGTTTGGTGACGTAGCCTTTTTAAAAGTGAACACCAAATTTGGTGGATATGAAGGCCATGAACATATTAAATTCCAAACCTGAAACTTAGTAACATCATGAACACACAGAAGGCGGAAGTAGGCACCTCTCCATGGCCTAACGTCATACTGTACAATTCGGTGAAACAAAAGCTAGGCTGCTGTAAGGTTCGATTCGATAGTGGAGTAGCGCGGATGACACAATGAAATCAATACAATTATTATTACGGGATACGTGGGTTAGGTTGGGCAAACCATAACTACATGTCTCGAATCTGGAGTAAAAGTTGGGATAAATTTTTTCGAAACTTCACTATTTGCCCGAATATCTTTATTGGACAAAATGTTGTGGTAACGTTTATGTATGTTCGACTTGTCATTCCGTCCTCAAAATCACTTGTAACCTAAAAGTGTAACACTCGTTAACGGTAATTTCAAGACCTAGTAAATTCATCATCCATGCCTTATCCTCTTGATACCTTTGGCTAGGAATATCGGGATTCGAGAAATCAAGCGTTCCCATAGTAAGAATTCGCTTCCGAACAGTTGGATCATAGTGAATATTTTTCTGATACAACAGTTGATCTATCTACAAACAAGTCCAAGTGTTGCAGCAGAAGAATCAGTTCAAACGGTCAGAAACGAAAATGAGCCGTCGTCGTACAACCACAATCTTCACCTTACAGTAAACTGTTTCAACACCATCAGCAGCGAGCGTCCATTCACATCATTTTCGTTCTATTTTCCTAACAGCAAAATAATGGAGGATCGTGTGGTGGAAAAGTGACTGAGCTTGATTATGCAGGCGACAAGATCTTCATATCCATCGGCCGATTACGTAAAACACTCAAGGATGAGTATGCTTGTGTACTCTGCCAGCTCGCTGCAGCGCTGAGCCACTGTCCTCATCAACTAGGACTTCAACATCTGCTATCGTCGAACTAAGGATTTCGGCCCGGCTGATGCTCCTTCTCGGCCCATCAGCAACCAGCGTCCTGTTATTGCTGCTGTATCCGTTGAGAACGATGCAGGCCAAACACTTACCGATGTCATCTATGCAACCTTAACTACGACATCTGATACCAAACGTGCCTCCGAAGCTGACCGCGAGCTGCAGCAAACAATCATGTACACCAAAACCCGATGGCCATCCACTCCACCAGCTGGTGGATTCCGTCAATTCCACCTGCGACCCGAATCTCTGTCAGTTTTCGACTTCTGTCTGCTGTTCGACGACCACGTCATCATTCTTTCTTTGCCACGCCAAACTGTCCCTATACAGTTCCATTGCGGACACCCTGGTGCCGGACACATGAAGGCGCTCGCCAGGATCTGGGTCTACTGGCCTGGGATCGACAACCAAGTTAGGCAATGCAGTCGCTGCTGCGAAGCTGCCAAGAATCCACCGAGCATCGAACCTCAACTGTGGAAATAATCTGAACATCCGTGGTCACGCCTAAATGTGGAGTTTGCAGGACCCGTCGACGATGTGGCAGAACTCATTCTGATGGATGCATACTCCAAGTGGCCTGAGATTGTCCCGTTGATGCACGCCACAACCTCGGCCACCATCAACAAACTATGACGGATTTTCAGCCAACATGACCTCTCGGAGACGCTTGTCTCGGACAGTGGATCCAGTTTACCTCAGTCCAGTTCAGAGTTCTGTGTTCAAAACAACATTCGACATCTGCACTCACCACCATGAATCCATGGGGGTTATTGACCGGTTTGTATACCTGGGAATCTGTATCAGAGGCGGTAGTGGAGGTGCAGGGAATGAAATAGAAGGCTAGGGTGCTAATCTGAGGCACCTATGGCGTCAGACGGGTATCTCTCTGAAGCTTAAGAGTTACGTGTGTCAGACAAATATGAGGCATGTGTTACTTTACGGCAACGAAATATGGCCGCTTAAAGCAGAAGACGTACACCATCTTCCGGCATTTGACTACCGATGTCTGCATTCAACCGATCGTATCGGGCAGCACCAATGAGTAAGCAACAAGGAGGTTAGGAAGCGGGCGTTTGGCACTGATTGTCAAACGAGTTTTTTGTTCAATCTTTAAATTTTCACCCAATTAGACGTTTAGGTCATGTATTGAAGAAGTCGACTGGTCGCATGCTACACTGCCGACGCTGCGGTCGACTGGCCCAAGGTGCGAGGTGGACAGATGACCTGGCATAGACAAATGAAATAGTTCACGAGGCGATTGATCACCTTTGATCGGGTTCGTCTCTCGGGCAGGGACCCTCGCGAATCACAGAGTCGGTGGCTGGAGACGATAGGTGAGACGGAAGCTAGCCGAGCTCAGTGGCGTGAATGTTTTCGTTGTTTGGCCAAGTTGTCTGTGAAGTGAGTGCACTTAATGACGCGGGGGAGTGAAAGTCATCAGAAAGCTATCCTGCTGATTACGTCTTACTTTTATTTGTAAGGCGTAGGCGCCTTTGATGTTGAATGTCTGAATATGGAAGTAGCTATTTTTATTAGTTGTTCCTTCCCGTCCCTTTCTTTTTTCTTCTTTCTATACGGAGTTTGCTTTTCTCTTCTTCATGGTTGTGGCAGTTAAGCGCCAGTGAGATATTGCACTCTGATGATGATGACTCATCACCATGCCAACCACAATCCAACGGTCAAGTCGAGCACTTCGTCGACACATTCAAGAGAGTACTTACGAAGTCTCATGGGGAGGGACCGATCAGAGTGCTGCAAAGGCTCTTGCTCACTTCCAGAACCACCCCGAATCCGGTGAGTCCCAGTGGACTTTCACTAGCCGAAGCTCTCATGAGCCGCAAGTTGAGGACGAGATTAGACGCGATACTGCTAGTGGAAAAACTCCCTGAAGATAAACAGCTGCTATCCCGACGTGCAGGACTATCGTCCACGTCACCCCCAGTGGACAGCAGCAACGGTCAAGCATCGGAACGGCTCGGTCCTCTATGATGTCAACGTCAGAAGGGACATACGGGTACGCCACCAGAACCAACTTCGCACACGCCATTTTACAACCAGTGGACAAATTGAGAACCAATTGCCAATGGATCCACTTCTCGACACCTTTGAGATCAGATGCATAACAGAACAAGTTCCCGAAACGGCTTCCTTTAGACCGAGCAGTGAACTGATTGCCTTGCAACCAAGGTGGTGGACGCACCGCAATACCCAATGAAGCTCGATCCACTTTAACGGTGGCACACACAATGCTCAACAGGGAGAGGTGTTTGAGAAAAGCAATTTTTCCCGAGAATCCTTTCTACTTGCCAATAAAAATGGATTTTTCAATTTCGGGGATTTGAATACCCGCCAATATTTTCAAAATTCCAGCCTCATGCTTGCTTCTAATTGGTCCGTCGAGCGGCCCAGGCCCAGGGTCGCTGAAAACCTATAACTACAGTCGCTGTGCACCACCGTTTCACCGAGAAGTAAATAAAGCTCGTTTGAACACCGTCTTCTTCCTTACTTGTGGGGGAGTCTAACTTACCAGAGTTGGTTCTCGGCGTCTGTGCTCAGATTTTCGTGCCGTTTTACGATATCGTTGCGTCCCGCTAGTGATCGAGATACTTCTCGCGGTCTTTGTGCTCTTCTTGTCTTTCTCTGTCATAGTCGTAACACCCAATCACCGGCTTTTGGATCTAAAGACTGCCTTCGATTCGACTCTCTGACAGCCTCTCTGTAACTGTCTCCATCACGAATGTTGCAATGTTGCGGGCCAAGAACGCAGATTGAGTAAGGATTATTCATACAGAAAACCAACAAGTGGAACATACTTCAATATCACGTCGAACAAAAACAGTCATTTGTATGTCAAACTAATTCCAGGACATCATGGTCGCCAATACGAAGTTCATGTATGGAAAACACTCCAATCTGTGGAAAGCACTCGGTTTTTCCTTCGTTTATTTTAACCTCGGTTACCTCAGTGTTTGGATACGTACGTCCGCCTGACTACCGACGAGTAGTATAGTGTGATCGTTCACCTTCAGTATGAGTGCACACCTATCTCGAGCGTTCTTCACTGCAAGTGGCGATCGAAGTGTGCATCCGGTACTTCCCTCGCCTTCATTTACAAGGACGATCTTCTCGAGAGAGCACTCAGAGGTTCTGAAGAACTTGGGGTGTAATAGGTCCAAAGACGTCGAGTGTGCAGACATTTCTTTACCCAGATCCTTTTCAAACATGAAGACCGTGATGAACCGGACATACAATTTGACCGTTCCGCATAACACGCAGTTAGCACCTTCAAAGTTCTTAGGGGTAGGGTAAACTAAGAGCATGAAGTTGAAGTTAGCTTTCACGTGTCTTATGTCACTCGAGATACAGATTGCATGTTCATTTGAATGTTTGTCCCACCTTCATTTGGCATTCGAAGTCACACTTCTACATAAATATAGCTGTACATCGTTATTCCTGTCAGGTGGAAGGCTCAAGTGAATATACGGGTTACCGATAGACTGCTATCTCTGTCTTGTGTTCGTCATCATCATCATCGTAGACAGCAATCCATCAGTGTGAACCATGAAGAAAAAAGCAAACCCTGTACAAGGAGGGGAAGGGACCGAACTACTAAAAATAGCTGCGTCTATATTCGAACACACAACATTAAGGTAAGTAAACATTACAAACAAACAAACGAGTTGTCTTGTCTTAGAGTACAATTCATGGGTCCTGCGCAATCAGTCGAAGTTTAGTGTTCAGCCGAGTCATTCGTTTGAAGTGTTGGTGTTCTAAAATGCAACAATTGGAGATGAAGTCGCCTTAGCTGTCTGATAACACGAATCTAGGTTGAAGTTATCAGTCAACCAAGTCCAGATTATGGTGCCCGAACAAGTCCAATTCGAGGAGTCACAAATGGCATATCAATTTAGCCTGCAGTCCCACATGGCAGTTCCGATTAGCAATCAACCCGGTCTCGTCCATATCACGAACAGCACTACCGGGTACATATATGACCCGATTTCAGACGCTACCATCGAATCCTGACAAAGACGATGAGAAGAGGTGGTCGTAATCAACTTGTATGATGACGCCTGAATGGTTACATTCCTCTTCAAGAAAACAGGCGCGCGGAACACGAGAGGTGTGTCGACCTCATCTCACCGAAATGAGCTCATGATCATACATCAACCCAAACAGAGGTCGTTGATTGAAATCTCCAAGGTCAACAGTGTCCCAAAATAGTAACGGAGGTGGTCATTCACCATTTATCAGCAACGTCAACAGTGAAAGAGAGCGATCCAAACGCACATCCATGATGAGGGATCAGTTCAAGTGCGCCATCTTCGTCTGTGTCCTCCAATTACAACGTAGAGCAAACATCCGCATCCAACTTCTCGATGAATTGGAACGCAATCCGCGCAAGTTGAACCGGCGCACGTTGTATTTTAAACATGATATGACCATACTGGAATGTAAGATCCCGCTAATAGCCAACCACTTGACGCTGCCAGTCGCACATCGTAGACCTACAGATGTGATCTCGGACAAGCCTCCTACTGTTAATCGGGATTGTGGTGACTGGCCCTATGTTCGTCACTGCTCGTTCAAACAGCAGGTCTGTCAGAAGTGCAATCAGCGAGACCACAAGGAGTATCATTGTAAGTCCCGCATACCATCCTCGTCCGAAAGATCGTACACAAGCCAGACCAATCGGCCGATCAAGAGATATTCCGGAAAGTCGATATTCATTCTGGAAACCATTATGCTCGACCTTGTCAACCGCCAAAAATCTATTACTATACACATCAATGGTACCCCGGTGCAGTTGCAAAACGACACAGCGTCGGATAGTACTTTCTTTCCAAGAGTAACCGGGGACTCATCAGCAAGCCAGCAGTGAAGACGGCAAACGAGACGGTCCAGAATGTATTTGGTGGCACCTTACGACTCGCTGGCGAATTTCGATGTACCGCTTCTTTTCAGGACAACCTGTTCCAAAGAACTTACCAGCCGCCAGAACTTAGATTTGCTTAGCCTAGACTGGACTGATGATCTTGGACTGGTGGGGCATTCGCTGAACAAGCTGTGATACCGTATTTTTTGTACCGACAGCAGTTGTGGGGTACCACTCTAAGTACGCAACCATCATGCCCAAGCTCTCCAACAGGAGACCGTAGTTACTTTCCAAAGTAATATCCGCTGCAGCGCAATGACAAAGGCCTCCCTCTGTCCGAGGATCGAATGTGAGCCCTGTTTTACAACCTAAACCACTGATTTCCTTAGGTGGCAGTGACCATCGTCGACCAGCAATAAGAAAGCTCACAACGAAAACCGGAGTCATTTAGCCAGTCAACTAATTTGAGTGGGCTACACCGATCGCTGTCGTAAGAAAACCAAAAGAGAGGGTGCGAATTTGTGTTGATTTCTCTGGTAGTTTTAACACGGTGTCAAATGATCATCAATACTCCCTTTCTGTGCACATCAATATGAACGGAGGGTGATGTTTTGCCAAACTGGGTCCGGCAGGCGCCTATCTGCAGATTGAAGGCGTATCATGCTCCAGAGAGTTAATGACGATCAATACTCAACAAGGATTAATCCAACGCACGCATTCACCATTCGGCGCCAAGACTGCACCTGCAGTCTTTCGACGAATTATGGTGACAGACGTCTAGAGTGCTTATCTGGATAGGTGACTGGCGCCTATGAAACGCTTGGACGAAGCACTTGGTCGAGCCGACGAGTACGGATTCTACACCTGTCAAGAGGAAGGTCAACTCATCATGTGTTCAATCAATTACCTTGGGTTCATCTTCGATTATGACGGCCGCCGCCTTGGCCCAGATGCCCCCGCAATCCGAATCATTAACTCGTCGGTCACCACAGCGTGTTTCCTCCAACCATGCACCGCGTTCGGGCACCCACAAGCCGACTCTTGGACAGGGATCAACCCTGGTACCCAAATACTGGGTGCCTGCATGCGATTTGTCAGGGCAGCGTCGATACACAACTTCTAAAAACTGCTGACGCGCTAATAGTTCAGCCTTGAGATTGTGGTGCCATCAGATGCATCCCACAACGGAGTGCAAAGTGAGAATCCACATCCTTCCCCATGACTCAAAAAGGGTGGTCGTTCAAGCTGTCTGCACCCTTATCCCAGCCGAAGGGAACCACGGGCGAATCGCGAAAGAGGCTCTTACAATCAAATCTGCCGTGAAGAAATTCTGAAAAGGGAAGATCAAGATTTCCACAGCCCACGAGCACCTCACCGCCCTGCTGTTTTGCGGTTTCTTTCAACCACTCACAACTATAACCAAGAATAAACAGTGAAGCAGATGCACGGTTGACATACGAAGCTCATGGTCCAACCACCAAAAATGGCATTTTTCACCCGTCACTGGACTGGAAATTGCGCATTTCCCAGACATACGCCGAAGGGCTGTCGGATTGCTCACAACACCAGCCCATTTGGCACAGGTTAACTGGCGGGAACAATGATAATCGAATCCCGCGAGCCTATATGCATCTTCAGCATGAATGGACCAGGCATGTGGTCCACAGAGTAAAACTGATCGAACTCGTGCGTTGTACGTCCTGCCTCTAGCTAACGAATGGAGGTCTGCGGAGCCTTAATTGACGAATGTACTAGGTGCATCCGCTAACCTCGTGAATATCTCATCAGCAAAAACACAAGGTGATGAGATGACAACACCTAGGCAGGTGAAGCGATCAACAGTCTCTGTTAGCCCATATCGGCAGGACAGGATCAGTGCCATCCTAACCAAGTAGTGCAACATCGTCCGTATACGCAGGATCAGCATGGTCTACTACCCGGTAGAAGTTTCACCCCGAGATCCTTGGAACCGCTGAATGCTTCCTCCATAATACTGTTCATCTCAAAATTGGAAAGGAAGAGATATTAGACACTCCTGTTGAACACCCCATGATGCGAAAGAAGCTCGAGATGGCTGACTACAAGTGCAAACACTGCATTCACAGCAGGCATACACCACTTGCAATGAATTGACATATTCTAACAGGACTTGTCCTGTGATGTAGACAGCCCCAGAGAGCTTGTCAGGCAATCGAGTCAAAATTAGTCTTTCAGTACGGAAGTATTACGATCACTGGCTGGAAAAAGGAATGCTGATGCCCCAGTGTCTGTTGCAAGGTGAGGATATGATCGATACACCCGAAACCAGGCTGGAAACCTGTCTGTATTTCCTTAATCTGATCCTCTGTGTTTCAGAAGCCGCAGAATTGCGAGACCCTTGAGCACCTTGGATGCCAAAGAGACAGTTAGTGCTTCTGTGGTTGTCGCATGATGTTGCGGCGTCTTTTTGAAAGTGGGAGTGACCGTTGATAAGCACTGGTTACGAGGCATTTCTTCAGTCTGACAGATAAAATGAACGTGCATGATAGGTTCAGACAACAATCTTTCATTGTCATATTTGAAAACTGTTGGAGAAATGAGGTTTCGGACCTAAGGCTATGGTAGGTTTTAACAATTTAAACACCAGAGCCACTTCAGTTACAGCCGGAGAGTCGTTTGTGGTGTCATTACCAGGCATACATTCTCCACCATCCACAGCTGAAATAGCTGGCCCAAGTCAGTTGTACTGTTTCTCTAGATGTTTGGCCCACTTATTAAGTCACTGAAACAGGTTTTAAATTCGTGAGTCACTTACTTCACAAACAGTCTAACTAAAACTTCAGTGAAAACAACACTCTGCTACTACCTTACAAAAAGGTCCTTATCGTTTTAGTTTTCTCGGATAAGGAAGCCTCATGGCTCTTGCGCAGGTTTTTGTCCGTCTGGATTTCAGCTCATGATGGGTCACTAGCGTATTTGTAGTCAAGGAGACGGTCGACGGTTGTTTACAAGTTCCGCTGAATCAGCAAAAACCCGTTTCTGTCAAGTCTGTGGTGCTCCTCCGGAATAAACCTCTTCGAAAGAGGTTTGCACAGATGTTGAAATTGTTTGAGACACTTCACTGTAGTAACCCGGGCAGCTTACCTGTTAATGTTGCTTGATGGACATTTCGCCGTTGTGAGCGGATTGTCTTTAAGTAACTGACAAAACAAAGTGGGTAGAAACAGCGACAGGGTCTGAATGAAGATTAAGCAACAATCTTTAACAGAAAGCAGCGCAGATAGCTGATAACGATATGACAAGTTGAGATACATTGTTGAGTTGAACAGGGTGGTCTCCACATGAAGCATCGATGTCGTTTGTACTGAAATGCGCAACTCGATGGATAGAGTTCGTGAAAAGTGTATAATCGTAATAACCGATCGCCAATTTCACTGCGTTACGCACGGGCACCGTTTCGCTCTTCCAGTAAGATGACGGAACTGTTCGTTCATATCAACGGCCTGCGTAATGTCTGAGTGTTTGGTTCGTTTCAGGAGAGACCGACGTAGATACTTTTCACATCATCCGAATGAACGTTTGTGGGGACACACGCCAGTATGAAAAATAAAACGCCCGTCTCGACTAACTCTGGCCGAACTGCTAGATCTGAAGGTACACAGACGAAAAATCAGTGGAACACACTCCGTTCTGTCTCAGAATTCAGTGCAATTCCTACTTCAGCTTGATCGCGACATACGGTCTCACCGTCATTAGGGGCCATGAAGGAGGACCACTGACTCAGCATTATCCAAGGGCGAACTTCAGTGAAGGGCAATGCTAAAATTGCAAGGACCCGTTTCGGAGACACAGTACAGATCCAGTTTCACCGTTGACAGGGTGCTCGTTAGAACAGATTGCTGATCCAATTTTCGAAGAGTGCGGACACCAAGAGCGTCAAGTTTACCAGCTGGCTTGGGTTGTAAAGAGGGCAATCAGCAACAGAGAAAAAAGTGAAAATGAGTTGGTATAACAGGGCTATGTAACTTATAATATTTTCCGGTCGCTTATGCCGCGGCAGACGGCTGACTTGAGAGACCCTGCCCCGAATCTCCGACTTAAAGGACTGATCCGAGGGACAACAAGCAATAGGATTTCCTTGGAGGAGCCTTACGCGGAGCCAGTACCTCAACAATCTGACTTACGTGGTAGTGAGAGGCTCACACTGTCCGAAGGCGCAATGATTCTGACCACTACTGTGTAGTGGATGTATTCAAAGATGTATCAAGACGGCACCTGCAAAAACGGGTCACTGTATACTTATGGGATCGTGTCCTATCACGCAAACATCAATAATGCGAAATACGAATCAGAGTGCAACTGCTCTGTGTGTGATCGTTCCTCGTTGATCTGTCTAACAGGGTTATACCCAGAGGGCCCAAGGTCCAAAGTAGCACAATCCTCCGGATCTACGAAACGTACCATGTCAAGATAGCAGAATAGATCAGGATCACCAAGGAAGGTATAATACATCGAGGAAACTTTCCTTGGATGTCAAGCTTTTCGTTTGTTTGAGAAACCATGTGGGACACGGTCGATAGCAGAATTAAATGAATGTGGCATTCGAAATGAGGTTAATGCTTGGCGTTCCTCAGGTTATCCACAAGAAGCCTTTGATGATGGCTCATTTAAAAAAATGCTCGATCATCTTACACTTGATGCTAGTAAGGATAATATGCTGTTAGTTCGCAGGGAAATGCTGATTGCCAACCTTAACGATAGGCGCGACTACGACTTCTTTTCATGCGCTAGAGAGAATGCCGATCTAAAGTGTCTGTTTAAGCAGCTGATGAGAGGTTCTGATAGTGTCGGCTAATTCCTTGAGGACCCTACGATGAACCGTATTTGGACCCATCGTATTTCACGAACTAACGTTGAATGTAAGGTACTCAATACTGAACGGAAAAAAATGCGCTAATGAATGGGGGTTCACAGGGAGCCTAGAATATCTTAGACTGAAGTTTTCAGGAATAGTACTATGTAATACGTTTTGTCCTGCAAGCTCTGATAAAAGTCTTTGCCATATACACACAGTACAGCATGACATCAATGGGACGAGGAGCAGGCGATTCAACACTTGTATGGACTGAAGCAACCACCAAACAGACGTTCTAACCCCTAGGATGGAAGGTCTCATGAAGACATCATTGGACGGTGGAAACCAAACGGAGCGGTGGCGAACCTGGAAAGAGAATGATCCAGTGATCCAACATTATGCAACAGTCAACACTGCCAAGCCTTCCGCTGCAGTCAAGTCGACGAGCGTTAACTGCACACCACAAAGGTACCGCAATCTCAGAAATGAGAGTACATGCTTCGAATCATACTACTCAGCATGATTTGCACCATCTTTTGGAGGCAACGAAACCTGTAAGGGCGTTGAAGAGGGTAGCTCACAAGATAAACGAACAAACGAATCGACGTTTGTTTATCCATTTGGCCGTGAACCGGTTTGTGTGAGTGGCACGGTACCACGTCCAACTGGGACGAAATGTATGTATATAAAGAAAGACGTTTGCTGCCTTTAACAGTCAACAGATGTATATTGTTGCAGACGTCCACTGAGGTGATCAACTTTGGTATCACGGTGACAAATCAAAACGTCAAAAATGGAAAGTCGCAACAAAGGAAGGGACATTCGATTTAGCAGTCGACGCTACCGACACTTAGGTATCCCGAACACAAAATGTGACTGGTACTGTCAAGAAAATGTTGACTAGCCAGACGATTAACTACCTGATGCTCTTTGTACACAATGAACACGCATGGACGGTAAAACTATTCATGATTAACGTGCATAAATGAAGGCAAAAAGACAACGGACAACTCACTTTGAATCCTTGAGGCTTGACTGGTTTTTGTTGCTATAAAAAACCGAACCTATCTGACAGCTCTAAAACAATAACTGTGCTAAAAAGTGGCTGTTTATTGCGTACCACCGTTGTTTTGTCCGAATTTTGCGCGTCGATATGCACTACGGCTGGCAAAATACTTGTAGGATTAGCCGGACTTGTTCCGAGGGAAAAGGGTGCTGGGGAGGTACAAGAGTGGTAGTTAAATCACAATGACATACTAGGGAATAATTCCATGGATCTTCCGAATCGAGCGATGGGGGTCACAATGAGGTTTTCGAAAGAAGACGAACGACCTGAATAACAGTGAACAGCAAAGACTGATGTAGTGGAGAAAAGTACTGAGTTACGAGGTGTCGTATTAGAATAGAGAAAGGTTCACAGCTTAGGGACCCAGAATAAAGACCTTCAAGCGCAATATCTAATCAAAATTGTTGCGATTGTCTCTTAGACAATCGCATTCACAGCGTAGTTTTGAACTGTCACCACAATAAATGAGTCAGTGTAACGACCCATAATGTGTTTACGCCAATGTGACAATAAGGGGCTTCTGAAAACGATTACAGTGTTTTGTTCTAAGAAGTGAGACTCATTAATTTCCGCTCCTCAACAGACTATTCCTGAGACAAGCTTCTGAGGTTAGAAGAAATACACGTATTGAAATGTAGCAAGGCTCCTGGACCAATTTTCCCCTCTTCTTCTCTTTTCAAGGATGGCGGGAGGAGGTTGGCATGAGAACTGACAAAACTCCTTCTCTTTAGGAAACCGAAGAGGTAGCTCGTGATTGGTGCTTATCAACGGTAAGTCGCGTTTACGAAAAGAGGACCGGAAGCCTGTGACAACCACAAAGACATCGGTCTAGTGTCTGTTAAGCCCAGGTCACCACGGCCTAATTTTACGTCGGTTCACAGTTGCGCACTTGTATCTTTTCATTCGCCTACATTATTCATCGCCCATCACGTTCTCTATTTTGCGTTGAGGCTATATGGCTTGTTTACAAGTTGAATAAGGTCTATCGTACTGGCAACTCATATATTCTCCTAGTAACAGTCAGTTGAACGTACGTTTTGAATCATCACGACCCATTCGACCTGTAAAATGGCTGATCGCATCCTGCGTCCTCATCGTTTCCACGCCGATCCTCATTCGCCTACCGCAACTGATCAGTGGCTTAACTGGCGTAATATACTCTAGAACGTCCCTTTTGTCACAAAATCGCTTAAAATTGACGCACCGTCTGCCATCGTTAACTATGTCGGTTCGTCTGCAAACAGACACATCGCGGAATATGACTCATGCAAAGCAGACATGTGTACACTTCAGAATATCAAAATTCAACCAACAAATACAATTTTCCCTCGATGTCCTATCCACTGCTGAGCACGAGAACGTGAATTCCTTCGGGAATTCCAAACGTTGGCCTCGGATTGTGACTTCCAAGCAGTCTCTGTTGAAACGTATCGTGAACAAATTATTCGTGCGTCCTTCAGTCGAGGCTTAAACTTTTATTCAATCCGTTAATGACTACTTGATTATAAATCCCCGGATCTCACTTCAGCCTTCGGTGTAGTTAAACTATTGGAACTAGCAGAACAGCAATCACTTACAATCAACAACTTTCCTGCGCCGTGTCGACACAAGCTACTAGGCATTCTCAAACGCTCACCTCAAAGGCACATGAAACTGAATGTAAGGCAGCCACATGCAACTTTCCAAAACAGAACGGCTCTTTGTAGTATTTTTGTGGATTATGTCGGAATCTGTGGGGGCAGTGTCCAACTCGTGATGCCATCTGTAAACGCTGTGGAGAGAGCATTATGATGGGATGGGTCAGCCTTCTAAGACCATACATTCTACAGCAATATCGGAACCAGTATTATCGCCTAACACAGTTGAAGCGACTACCGCTCGCTTGTTAGATGCTCTTGTTGAGATTTTTGTGAACGATATTCGGTTACAAGCTCTCACTGACACAGGCGATTCGGAAACCTACATGCTGCATTGTTGTTCGGGCACACAAATGGCAAACCTATTCTTCCTGTCAATATATCACTATGGCATCTATCAGTTTATCCAGTTTCACACATGGTCAATGTTTCGTTTGATCACCAGAGTGTGTATCATCAGATACGCATCAAGAAGGAAGAAAAGACCTACAGTGCTTTCAGAGCTGATGCCCATCTTTGTCAGTTCACCCTTATTCCCCTCAGTTTCATCAATAGTGTGGTAGCATTCCAGCCTACTATTGACAATATCATCCAGAGGGAGAAATTGCCTGAGACCTTCGCTTACCTGGACAATATCTGCGGCAATTCGAACGAAAATCATGAGCGTAATCTCACACAATTTCTCAGCACTGCTCGCAAATACGGAATCATTCTATATATATAAAAAAAACGTTGTGCGGACGCACATCAAATTGTTAGGTCATGAACTCTCAAAGGGTGTCATTATACCGAATCCGGAACGTCTCCCAACAGTGAAAGAGCCATCAGTCTCGTCAAAACTTACAGCACAAAATAGAGGTATCGATGTGTTCGCTTACTACTCTCAACGGATCTCGATTTTCACAAAAATCAGTGTGCCCGTCAGAAATAACCTTTCCACGTTCCGAAGAGGCTTTAGTTTCGTTTAGCAATCCTTAGAAAGAGACTCAAGATTCAACGGTTGTTACTACTGAACCGAGGGTGCTTCTGACGGGTGAAACTTATGTACCAAACATCTCCATTGCTGCAACTTTAAACCAGAATGGACGACCAATTGCATTTTTCTCCAGAACTCTAATACCGTCCTAATGTAGGCATTCTTCTACCAAAAAGAAGCATGCACTACAGTGGAAAGCTTAAAAATGGTAGCATCTTTTAGGTCGCCATTTTACGCTCATCAAAGATCAGCGCTCCGTACCCTTTATGTTCGATCAAAAACAAACGGGAAATCAAGAACGAGAAAATATGGTGTTGGCGACCTGAACTTTCCAACTTCCAGTATGACACCCTCTACCGTCCTGACTCTGGTTACCATGTGGTCGATGCTCTGTCGCACAGTTTTAACTGCTCTATCTATCATACCGTCCATCTAGAAACACTTCATGAATCATTGTCATTCTGGATGTATCAGTATGCTTCATATAGTCCGCGCACGCAATCTACTGTTCAGTCTCGAGGAGTTCAAATGAATCATTGCTCAACGCAAAATTTGCGTTGAAACAAGACCTCGTAACATTGACTCCAACAATAACGACGTCTACGAAACGCTTCTGAGCTAGCAACAGAGAATAAGACTGCGTTCTGAGAAATAGATATATATAATCCCAATATTGCATTACTCAGAGGTTGTGCTTTATGATCCAAGAAAATGACACCGAATTTCCCTCCAGATGGAGTGAATTCCGTACATCTGTACCTTTTCATTCGTCTGCATTACTCACCGCTCATCACGTCCTCTATTCTACGTTGCAGTTACATGGTTTGTTTACAAGTTGAATAAAGCCTGTTGTACTCGCAACCCATACTCTCCTAGAAACATTCTGTCGAACGTATTTTGAATCGTCACAACCTGCTTCTAGGCCCTGCGGAAGAGGACGAGTATGGTAACCCTTTGCCCGGTGCTCTATAGAAATATCGGTCTCGGAGAGTCAGTAGTACACTTATCAGAGAGGAGATTGGGAGATAATGTGATGAATGAAGCAGATCCAGACAGTGACTCAGATTCAAGTGGGGCGGGAAATTTAGGAGTATCTCCCGTGTTTGTCCCGACAGATGAACGCCACTGAGACCAAAGCATGGAATTGGATGCAGCCAGGCAAAACTGAGCCAACTGGGCTCACACTCGTGAATCCAACTACGAGTCAACCAGTAATGTCCAGGCGACCGACAAAGCAATCCCCGCTGTACTAGTCACGCGAAAAAAGGAATATGAAGAATAGTGTATGAGGCAGGAAGATTCAGATGTTGTGGGCAAGGATCATCAATGTAAGCATGTGGGGAAACAGATAGTAAGCAACAGTTATACAATGTGAAGCGAGATAAGGAATACTAGACGTATGAGTAGAGTGAACTGCCGTCCAAGAGCATCAAGCTTAGGCTCGAAATCTCCTACTGATTGAAAAAGCACCACAGCCATCAGGAACGTATTTAAATGATCTACGACGCACCGAGACAAACGGGTTCCAGCACACACGTGGTCAGACCGAGGTTCATTTAACTTTAGAGAGAGTATCCACGGAGATGTTTTAACCGTCCTGTCACTGAAAGCTCAGAGGACCAATGTACGGTAGGTAAGGATCAGACCACCATGCAGTCTGTCAAGTCACTGTGAATGTGACAAGCTTTGCACCAGACAAAAACCAATAGGCATGACCATCTCAGGCACTAAACATGGCGGGTTCGTCTGGAATCAATATTCGAGGTTATGTCCATAAACGCAATGAACGGCTTACAGAACATATCTCTCATCAACATCCCGAAGGCTCGATGAACCATCCACAGCACACAGAAACCTTTGCTGGCAGCCTGGTGCCATTGACTAATGGCCTGGAAGTTGCCGGGGGCAAGGAAACGAAAGTCTATCCGCTGACTCACGCAGGTGGCTCCATTTCTCTGTGTGTAAGTAAGTGTGAAAATGGCAACAGTGCCACCACGTAATACTGTACAGTTTTCACGACTTACTGACAGCAGCCACTCTGTGGACCACACCCAGAGCTGGTTCAGGGCCTTCCGCAGGGTCCCCGAACATACTTCATCATCCACAATCTGACACATTTTGAGGTTGTCTGCGAACATCAACGGCGGCACTCCTAGAAGGTACGGGAGCTCACTGACGCAAAGCGAGAAGAGAGACCCTAAAGCCGAAGTCTGTAGCACCTCGCTCATCGCTGCGTGTTGGAGCGAAATATTTGTTCCTACACGAACCCACCGCTCCCTGCCTCGCAGAAACGCAAATATCCCTAGTAAAACTATCTCACTCAATCCAAAAGAAGTCTAGTTTCGTCCATAGACTCTGGTGAGGTACCCTGTCAAACGCCTTGCTAAAGTCAATGAAAGCAATGACACGGTGCCGATCCAATGCCCCCGACCACGTATCTTTCGCAATAAGATTTGCGATACAACGATGCCCACGCTAGAAGCCACGTTGGGCTGCACTAGGAAGCCTAAAACAGGTCAGATAAGTTTCGATATCCGTTTTTACTAGCCTCTCGAGGAGTTCCTATGTGATGTTTGTCAAGCTGGCGGGTCGGTAGTTATCAGGCATCGTCCTGCCCCCCCTCTTAATTATAGGATACACCACCGCCTCACGCTACTCCACGGGAAGCACTCCGTTTTCATTGAGCTTCCGAAAGGAGAGCAAGCGAACTGCATAGAACCTCCGAAGGTGCACAAATTAGTTTTCGTCCATGCCCATTCGGTACTGTTGCAACTGAACAGAAAGGGGCTACCAACAAACCGCTGGCACGTTGGAATCCCTCAGGACCAGACATCTGTTTGATGTGTCCACGGATGAACTGCAAAACATCAAAGGAAGTAGGTGGGACTTTTCTAAACAACAATCACTGCCAGCAATCCTCACGGACGCACGTTTATGCACAGCGCTAAGGCTTCGACTGTTCTGCCGGGAAAACTGAGCGAACCAGTTTTCAACACATACAGATTTTGACGTAGAGCAACACCATTTTCTTGTCGATGAGGTATCCGATCACATCTGAACATAGTATGCTGAAAGCAGCTTCCAGCCGTACGTACCTGGTGAAAGCCATTTTTTGTTAAAGGCAAGGATTTCCGGTTGCTGGTTATTAACAAGAGTCAGTACCTCTTGTCCCTTACACTACGCATATTACTAAGAAATACTTAAAGGAAGCTGGAACCACGATTCCGGAATCGTCTGTCAACACGGGATTAAACAGGGCGGAAAATGACTGCCGGCGAACCACGCGAAAAATCACGAGCTTGAGCCCATGTTCATCTGAAGGAAGTCGTATTCTTCGGTTCTTAAAGGCCACATTTAGTCTGAGACGATTGACAAGAGGCAGATCTTTGTAGACGCTTACCCCAGGTACTTTGGGTTTGAACACAAAACGCAAGAAGGCCCTGCGTTCTCTCAGTAGTCTGGATCGTGGAGTTGGATGGTCCTCCGGAATGCTGCCCAGGGGTTGAGTCAGTGGAGGATCTAGTGAATGATAAGCGGACGTCAGGCCGATAGCCCAAGTTCTCCGGATCGGTACGTAATCTTCTTCTGGTACCACAGCTCTTCTGAAATGGAGCCGGAAAAGCTGGTGTTCTACCGCTTTCTCTAGTTATTGTCAATGTAGGAGCAACAGACATGGGGAAAAGTAAGACCTTATCGTTCACCTATTACATTTACCAAGTAGATAAATGTCTAACAAGTCCTTAAATTGTCTTAGAACGAGCGACGGAGAAAATCCTGCCTGACAGGTCTGTTTTTGGACTTTTTAGTGGCCTCTTAGCTTGCTTGGACCTGAGAGCCCTTCAAAAAGGAGGTAAAAATGAGGTTTCCTGCGAGTCTTCGGTATTCTAAAGGGTAAAGATCACGGAGTTCGAATCCATACTCGTACTAAATGCCCCGAGGACCTACCACGATTTTGTTAATTACTCGCCGCACCCACTGGAGCACATTTACGTCCAACTTGAGGCCAGAACAAACTGAGTTAGCGCACTCGAGCAATGGTCGGAAATCACCCCCGAAAGAGTTCGAAGAACGAGAGGGCACGTACGGACACCAGTTGAAACTTTTGTCTCAAACCGACTTCCCCGGCCTCGTTGCCAAGAACACCCATGGTTCAATAAACAGCTTAGGTCCTGCATCCGACAGTGTAATCGAGCATGGAGGCTATTTCAGGCAACCGGATGCGAATACAGACGTTACAGGAGTGTTCGCAACCAATGTAGCAGACTGAAAACTAAGAACTGCAGTGCGTGCAAATATCGCCTCGCAGCGCAGTCAAGGACAGCCATCAAGAGGTCATAACCAAACTTTCGAGTGATTTTGTACTTCTACTTCCCGGAGATTAGATTTCCTTTCGCACAAAAATTTCGGAAAATTCAACGAGATGGAAGTAACATCGAGTTTACTTGAAATAGTACAAATAATCTTGCCAGAAAATATA